>PVJS01000400.1:0-109959 GCA_004027185.1 Glis glis
CAGGGGCGGTCTACCTCCGCGCTACACCCCCGGCCCTATTTTTTATACTTTATTTTGAAACCGGGTCTCACGAAGTTGCGGAGGGCCTCACTAAGGAGAGAGAGAGAGAGACAGAGAGAGAGAGAGAGAGAGAGAGAGAGCGAGAGAGCGAGAGAGCTGAGGCTGGCCGTGAACCCGGATCCTCAGGTCTCCGCCTCCCAAAGTACTGGGATTACAAGCGTGCGCCACCACGCCCGGCCTGAATCCTTATATTTAAAGAGTGCCCCTTATAAAAGTCATATAGTTGGATCTTCAAAATTCATTATTATAATCTTATATTTATATTTATTTTAGTCTATGTTTAGTATTTTGATCATTTACATTTATTGTAATCACTATGATATTTGGTTTCATATCTTCCATTTGCTGTATTTGTTTCCTATTTGATCTATTGGTTTTATGTTCCTTTTCTTTCCTTTCATGACACCTTTTGAGGAAGCAAATTTTATTTTATTTTATTTTTCCCCATTATTGACTTCATGGTTATACATCCTTTTGCTGTTCTTTTAGTGATTTCTTTAGAAAATGTACATCCTTGACTTCCTTACAGTCTAATGAAAACTATCACTTTCATCATTTCCCTAATAATGCTAGAACTTGGAGTATTTTATTTTCATTTGCTTCTTCCCAACTTTATTTGCTATTGTCTTCATGCATTTTAGTTTCATATATACCTTAATTACCACAGTATTTTAATATTGTTTTGTGTTGTAAAGTCAGTATTTACTTATATTTTCCCATGCTTTCACCTTTTTTGTTAATCTTCTTTCCTTCTTACATTTGTTTGTGTACTTCCACCTGCGATCATTTTTCTTTTGCCTGAAAAAAATACCTTTCATATTTAAGGCAGGCCCAGGGGTAACAAATTCTGTTTTTTGTTTCTCTGAAAATGTCTTTATATTGCTTTCATTTTTGAAGACTAATTTTGGTGTATATATATTTCTAGGTTGAGGATTATTTCATTTAAATTCTTTAGCCTTTCATTTATTCTTGCCATCTTTCCCTCTATTTTCTTAAAGATATAAATCATACTTATTTTATGGCTCTTGTTAGTTAACTTCAATATTTGGATAACTGAAGGTCTGTTTCTTTCATTTGTTTTAACCGTAGTTTTTGGTCTTATGGTCCTATTCTCTTGGCATGCTTTATACCTTTTGATGGAATTCTGGACATTATTCACACATTATTTTAGGCTTTAGAAGATGTTATTGACATTATTTGGAGGAGGCTTGCCCTCTCTTCTTTTAGGTTGGTAGAGTGGGAGCTGATCCCTGGTCACCCATTCAGGAACTGAGCTCAGTCCTGGCTGTGCTGCAGTTTGGAAAGGCTCCATGTGTCTCTGGTTGTCTTTTGATTCTGGGGAACAGACTCCCCCCAAGGTTTCTCATTGACCCTCTGGCATGTCCACTGGGGGCCCCCATTTTCTTTGCAGGTCCTAAATTCTAATCTTTGTCTCCTCAGAACCACAAAACTGCCCCAAATCCTCTGCTTGGGACTTCAGCCTCCTGTCCTGAGCAGTTGCAGAATTTGTGCAATATATTGGGGATTGAACCCAGGGGCATTCTACCTCTGAGCTATATCACCAACCCTTTTTATTTATTTTGATACAGGGTCATACTAAGTTGCTGAGGGCCTCACTATGTTGCTGAGTCTGGCCTTGAACCTGCGATCCTCCTGTCTCAACCTCACAAGTACTGAGATTACAGGTGTGCGCCACCGCACTAGGCTAGCCAGCCACACGTTTGAGACTCCTCGGGTCTCCAGTTTTCATTACATAAGCCTCATGAGACTTCTGCATCTCTGATGGTTTCACCTCTGGCAGGGCCCCATGGCCTGGGCAAAGCTTTCTAGGCTTTTCTCCTGTTCATAGAATTGACAGAGGCCCCCAAATAAGTAGCTCTAGATCATGTTCTGTGACTCTCCCTCCTCCCTCTGGAATCTTATCCCGTATTGTCCTCACTGGCTCCCAAGCTCTCCGTACCATTAACCACAGCCATTGCATTTTATCTGAAAAGCATTCACCTGCCACAGCCATTCTATCCTGGTAGCAAAAGCCAAACATTTAATGCCAAACATTGTGTTTGAAAATTTGTGGAGATATGGTGAGGTTCCCGGGAAGGTTCTCTTCCTCCAGAGAGGATCTCAGCTTGTTTCTGCCTGTCAGCTAGTCCAGGGCTGAGCCGCCTGAATTCAGTGAGGATTCACACAATGGCAAGCATGGCTTCAGTCTCTGGGGAGGCCAGTTTGTTCTGGCAAGCAGCCCTTCGGGGTCCAGAGGAGTGTTCACCAGGCTTCCTCTTCCCAGGGGACCCTGGACTCCATCTGGGCACACCGGACTCACAGGGCCGCTGAAGCGCACTGATTTCTCAGCCTGTCTCTCTCTGTTCTTGCTTATGGAGTCTTGCTGTGGCTTTGAGGGGTAAAGAGGCTCCTCATGCAATAAATTCTGTGCTTATTTCTCTTGATTTCCCCCCTCCTTCAGATCATAGCACCGCAGAGTTGCACTGGCCGGGTAATCTTTCGGATGCCTTCAAGATGGTCTTGTTATATGTTGCCCAGCTTTTCTAGTTCTCAGTTGGAGGTTGGCTCAAAAACAACCAAATCAATCAATGCTGAGGGCAGGATTCCCAAATATATTTATTCAATTTTATTAATCTGGAATGACAATTTGATTGGATTGAGACACCTAGGATTAAGGGGCTTTGGGGTATTAATGAGATGGTTGTCACATGGAACAGCAAATTGAGAGGGAAGTCCTTCCCTGAATGTGGGCAGCACTGTCCAATAGGCTGGGCTCTGGATGGAACCAAGGGCGGCAGAAGGAGGCTGTGGGTGAAGGCAAATTTGATTCTTCCTGAGTGGGTGTGTCTGCTGCTGCTGTCCCCTGAGGACATCAGACTCCAGCTCCTTCACTCTTCCTCTGTGGACCACACCAACGATTCTCTAGGAAGTTTCCAGGTCTTTCGTCTTGGACGGGGCTGAGGCTCCAGCTTCTTAGACTGAGCAGCTGCCTGTTCCTTTGGCTCTCTGGCATGCAGACGGCCATGTTGAGACTACATGGTGTTTGAGTGTGCTAGTCAATCTGATAAATCCCCTTTCATAATATACATACCCTATGGGTTCTGTTTCTCTAAAGAACCGTGACTAATACGGTATATTATGTATAGTTTTGCTGTTCTGGGGACCAAACGCAGATCCTTCTGTATGCTATGAATGTGCTCTACCACTGAGCCCCATCCCCAACCCTCCCAGAACATATAGCTTTTAACTGAAAAAAAAAGCAGGTTTTGAAACTGTATATGAAAAAAGAAGAAACTGTATATGCTCTATGGTACTAACTCAATTAAGACTAAAAGTATGTAAATATGTATGTGTATGCATAGAAAGACCAGAGGGGTAGACCAACTTGTTAATGATGGTTCTCTTTGAATGACTAGATTATAGATGATTTTCATATGGTCTCTATGCTTTCTGTATTTTTCAAATCTTCTATAATAAATATGAGGTTTTTTCATATTTAAAAAATATTCTTTGAGCTGGGCATGGTGGCACATGCTTGTAATCCCAGTACTTGGGAGGCTGAGATAGGAAGATCACAGGTTTGTGGCCAGCCTCAGCTACTTAGTGAAGCCCTCCGCAACTTAGTGAGACCCTGTTTCAAAATGAAGAATTTTATTCAAATTCAAATAGGGCTGGGGGGTGTAGCTTGGAGGTAGAATGCCCCTGAGTTCAATCCCTAGTACCACACACAAATATATATATATATATATATATATATATATATATTCTTAAAAATATATATATTCTTTAAAAATATATAGTCTTTAAAAAATATATATATATATACTTTGAAAAATACAACTGCCAGTAAATAGCAGGGAGAAGGAAAAAAGCTGAAGAAAAAGATGGTATCTCAGAAACTGAAAAATAGTATCTCCCATGAGACCCAAAGAAAGGGTGGAGGAGGGAAGGTAGGGCCACAGGAGGGCTGGGAGAACACGGTGCATCTTAAACGCTTATCATTGTACAAGTGAAGAGGCGGGGTTCATGAGGCAGCCTGGCTTGTCTTCTCGTTAGTGGCAGCACCGGGGTAGGGCCAGGTCTCTTGATTCCCAGGTGGGCACTCTTCTTAGAAGCATCTGTCAGTGTGGGCTGTTGGAGTCACAGGAGGAATGGAGCCATGGTCTGGGGCTGGGGCTGAAAGTGAGGGGTCAGCCTGGATTGGCAGAAGGAACACTGGCCATGGCTCTTGGCCGACAGTCCTGCCACTCCCTCACTCTATTCCATTGTGCTGGTGAGAGGTTGGCTTCCACAGGGACGGCATTGTCTAATGTCACCTTGCTAGCTTAGCATTCAAAGGCCTCCTCACCTGCCCTGGTCTCCCCATGGCCTCTTCTACCCCTCCACTAAACTCCCTGCTGAGTCAATCATTCCATGCTGAGTCATGAACTTACTGTCCCCAAATAAGCTTGGGTCTTTTGAGTGCTCACATGATCCCCTATCAAGCGCATCCTTCCTATTCCTCTTCTCCTACTGGAATCCTACCTACCACTCAAGGTTCGCCCCCAATCCTCACGTCTTCAGCTCATGGAGTCTCTGGCTATCCAGGCTTTGCACTTTCTTTAGTAGTTGTGTCAAGTCCCCTTTCAGAGCCTCTACGGTCTGGGAGGCAGGGATCAGTTCTTCCACACGGAGCCCTGCTCCTTGGCACGAAAGGCAATCTCTTACATGAAGCAGCACTAAGTAAGTATTTGTGGAGTGACTGGCTGGTGGGCTGTTTGAAAGAGCTGTGTTTGGGAGAGGCTGGGGCACATCTAGAAAGAACCCACGAGTGAATTTTGAGAGCAGTCTGAAGAGGGGTGGACAGCACAGGGCTTGTTAAGGGAGCCTGTCAGAAGCTTCCTGTAGCTGCTTTTTTTCTTTCTTTCTTTTTTTTCTCCCTTGATTCCGGTGTCAGTTTTAGAAAGACCTGAGAGAACCCCGAGTCAGGAGGGAATAGATATTGAAAGGAGAAAAGTGAGCTGTGCCATTTGAGATAGAGATAATATGAAGAGGAAACTGTGACGGGAACCCAGGTCTGGAGAGATTGAGGCTCCTAGGGAGAGGTTAGGCCCCTGCAGATCTTAGCACGTTTTCTCAGGCATGGGGTGGGCTGGTCTCATGAGCGCACAACTGGAATATGAGTTTGGGCAGAGAACAAGCAGTATGTGAGATTTCTGGTGGCAAATAATAATGATAAGCTGGTGTGCTTGGGGTTTTGAGAAGGTACATCCGGTACTTTTCCAGAAGGAGCCATATCGAGGGAACCGTTGTATTGATCTGAAGCCAGCGTTTTTCAGGTTTTTGATGACTTCCATTAGGAACTTGAGCAGAGGCGTGTAATCGAAAGGGAAAGTTCAGAAGATTTATAAACCAGGCAAGTTCAAATGGGAGACTTGGAGTTCATACATTTGGGGGTCTCTTCTTTGCAGTGCTGAGGTTTATTTGGGGAAAAGGATTTGAAGTCTACCATCAAACAGTGAACTGAGGTTAGCAATCAAATGTCAGTCGGCAGCGTGGGGACGGGGTGAGAGAGGGAATCTGGTCTTGTGCTTGGCTGGGGGATTTGGGGGCAGATTCTCAGAGGCTAGGCTCAAAGGAGTTAACTTTCAGAAGAGCTAGTCACTCAGCATAAGCTAATTCACGTGATCATATGGAATGCAGAAAGGCCCTAGCTCTCCTGTTATTTACAAAAGAATAAGAGCCCCGTGGGTTTTGCAAGTGGTTTTTAAAGGACATGCAGAGTGTTCCATTTCGGTGATATAAATGTTTGGGGAGGGTGAGGGAAGAGGAGTCCAGGCAGGATGAGCTTCATGTATCATTGAAGTAACGTAATATAATTTAGAGGGGGCTGGTAATTCAATCCCAGCTTAAAATATGACCATGCTTAAGAGCTATGGTTCCTGAAATTCCATCACAGGGCCTCCATTCCATTTTGTCACTCATTCTATACCTGAGTGAAGCTTATAAAATTACTCTTCCATCATTGAAGGGGCTCAGAAGAGCATCAGGAGGAGGTGGGACTCAGAGGCAAGAATTCCATCCTCTGACTCCTCTTGCCTTGAGCGTAACCTTGGGTGTGCTTTCTCTTCAAAGAGGCCCCAGTTGATGCCACCTCCTGGCTTCAAGTCCCAGTGCCACTGCTTGCTAGCTTGGGGACTTGGGACCAGTCACTTAACCTCTTTGCACTTGGATTTCCCCTTTTGTAAAATGAAGAAAAAAATAATCATTTCTGCATCATAGGATTGTCCTGAGGACTGAATGAGTTAATCCATGTGAAAATACTTAGAACAGTTCCTGGCACATGGCAAGTGCTCAGTAGACCTCTCCTATCACCTTTATTAGCTTTCAGGATGGTGGCACCTGCTGTTTTGAAAGAATTTCCCATCTACACGCCAGCCAAGTGCGGAGGAGCCCGTAGCTAAGGCTGAAAGAGGAGGCAAATGTTTCTGAGCTCTCCATTTCTCAACTCCAAACACTTTGAAAGGCTCTTCAGTCCTTTCTTTAGTGACTTTCATAGCTTATCCTAAACACTGTGTTTGAGATCTTGGGATTGCTGGAGACATTTTTGCTTTTAAAGAAGGAGGCAGTATGGACAGAGCGTGGTTAAGGCAAATGCTTCTGATAGAACAGTGCCGACCTCAGTACTACTTATTCTTTGATGACCTCCTGATTCAAACAACCTGGGGCTCCAGGCTGGTCCAGTCCTGCTGTTGATGAAGCTAGCTCTTTAGTCAGTGGCCGGAATGGCTCAAAATTGGCAAACACGAATGATGAGATTGGCATTCTGCAGCAATCTTCCCCTAATCCTGTGGCTACTGTGTGTGTGTGGGTGGGTGGGGATTATTCTAGTTGTTGACTTGGACTCTAGCTCTCCACTGGGTCCTGACTTCTCCACACCTGTCCTGCCCATGCCTCCGCAGTCCCTGCCACACTCTGCTCGTTTCTCTTTCAAGACATGGCTGGAGCAGACCCAGCAAGACCACGTCTCTGATAGCTTGAAGGATGGGTGGGCTGGGTGGGTTGCTTGAAGAGGGAAAGGATGAGGGTGCGCCAGAGAAACGGGTGCTGCCGAGATGCTGAAGTGGCATGCAAGATGGAGGATTTAAATGTTAAGGGGTGGGTAGAAAATGTACCAAGATATTTTGAGGGCTAAATTTGTTCTGGAAGTTAAATGCATAGAATACGATGAATCAGAGGAACAAGAGCCACTTAAGATTTTTAAAGCCGTTGGGTTGCCCAGGCGATGTGCAGATGCTTTGTGGATGGTTTGTTATTAGTGGTCAGCATTTATGCAGCACCTCACATCCTCAGATATTCATTGATAGAGCCCTGGAATGGTAGCGATGGCCAAGAGACCAAGAGCTCAAGGCCATGGAAACTGTGTGCTGCAGAGCTGGCAGGAGACCCCAGGTGTTTGGCACTGTGCTGTTGCCTGCAAGGGACTTTCACCTTGCTTGATTAACTCGCTTTTCAATACCTGGGGGCGATACTGAGGCTGATTGGAGGAGCAGAGGGGTGAGAATAGGGGCGACCCATACTGCCCTAGCAAAAGGCTGTGTTTCACCTTTCAACTTTGGCTGTGGTTTGGCTCTGGACTGTCCTACAAAGGCCCATGTGATAAAGTCTGCGTCCCCTGCCTGAGGTGCTATTGGGAGGAGGTGGAACATTTGGGAGATGGGACCTAGCGGGAGAAAGTTAGGTTATTGGGGCATGCCCTTGGACAGGATCATGGGACCCTGTCCTCTTTTTCTGCTTTCCCTGCTGTGAGGTGAGTGGCTCTGTTCTGCCATGTGCTCCCACCATGATGTGCAGCCACAGCCCCAAAGAGAAATAGTTGACCCATCAGGGACCAAAAATTTCCAAACTGTGAGCCACAATGTAGTTCTTTTTTTTATAGGGTGATTATCTTGGGTATTTTGTTACAGTAACAGAAGGCTGACACACAGCTTCCAAAGCTCCTTCCTGAGCCCTGGGTCCCTGAAGCTGCTGCCTTCTTTTACCTTCCCACCGGCCAGTGTTCTGCCTCCTGGAGAATGTCACTGCTGACCTTCCAGCTGCCTGGACACCTCGCCTTTCCCTCTTTGCCAACTCCTGCCCACCCTGTGTCAAATTGATCGCCAGGACCTTTGATTCTATTTATTTGACATTTGCCTCTCTCTGTTGTTCTCTGTCCCCACCACGGCCACTGTCTCCCATGACAGCTCTCTCAGTGGCCTCTGTATGTCCGTTCCTCATTCCTTCTTGTCCAACATCCCACCTAGCCAGGGCACTCCTGCTGAAAACCCTTCTTTTTTTTTTTGTGGTACTGGGGATTGAACCCAGGGGCGTTCTACCTCCGCGCTACATCCCCGGCCCTATTTTTTTTTATACTTTATTTTGAAACCGGATCTCACGAAATTGCGGAGGGACTCACTAAGTAGAGAGAGAGAGAGACAGGGAAAGAGAGAGAGAGAGAGAGAGAGAGAGAGAGAGAGCTGAGGCTGGCCGTGAACCTGGATCCTCCGGTCTCCGCCTCCCAAAGTACTGGGATTACAAGCGTGCGCCACCACGCCTGGCTTGCTGAAAACCCTTCTAAGGCTCCCGATGACCCAAACACTTTGTCACAAGCTCTCACCGCCTCTCTGGACTTGTCCTTTTCTCTGACTCACACTTTGCTCTCCAGCCAGAATGAAGTTCAGTCCCCCGACCTCATTATGCTGTCGGCATTTTGGTGATGGGGCCAGAGGGAGCCAGAGAAAGTTTCCTGGAACAGGGAGGAAGAGAAAGAGAGTGCCTGGCTGTTCTGAACCATTGGCCCTCATGGAAGCGTCCCTTTCTATGGGACAGCCTTGAGCGAGCACTGGTCAGCCTCAGAGGTGGGTGGTTTCCATCAAAGCAAGACTGTAAGCTCGGAGCGCTCTCTCCAGACAGCACGTCCTGATCTGGTGAGTGAAATGTGGCACTCCTTAAGGGGCCTGACATTTCTTAGTTGCCATGTGACAGCGAGTGGGTCACTCAGTGCAACGATGCTGTGGCTCCCCCTATGTAAAAAAGGGACCCTAGCTGGCCGATTGTGTGGGGGACTTTTGTTTTGGCTGGAACCCCTTCCTTGTTGGGGATCCCCACTGTGTGAGCCTCCAGGGGCGGGGGCTAGCGGCTGCTGTTGAGAAGCTGAGAAGGGTGATGTTGTGACTGGCCCCTGGCTGTGAGGGAGTGAGCTGCCTGTGCTGGGGTCTTTGCATAGTAGAGAATCATCCCAGCAGGGGCAGTGGTGACAGTGAGGGAGGTGGTGACACCGTGGTGTCCAGCTCAGACTCTCCCTGCAGCAAGAACTTGGTTTCTTTCTTCCACGTGTCTGGTCAGTTCTGGGAGCTGCCTGATTGATTTCCTTCCAGTAGATTCCCCTCATGTTCTTAAGTCGGCCAGAGTCTGTTTCGGTGAACAGAATCAAGATCTTGGCCCAAATACTAACCCCCCTCATGGGGCGGTGGGGACAGGGCAGGACGTGTGGATGGGGTGGCTTCAGCGAGGTTGGAGCAGCTCTGCGGGGGTAGGGTGAAGACCTGGCGCTGGGATCACGTGTGCACTGCCCATGCGTTTAAAAACAAGCTGAAGCCATAATGGTCAAAATAACCAAATGGATAACCACACCACATCTCCGGCAATCCACCGTGAAGCTGAGGTGCTGTGAAAATGCAAGGCGCCCTTCGTGTCTTGCCGACAGAGAGCCCTCCCACTCCTCCTCCTCCCTCTCTTAAATTTAGCTAAAAATCATAATTGTTTCAACAAAAGTGGGTAAGGCACATGTCCATTCCAATAGACTGCTGGCATCTAGGACCAGCTATTTATTTCCTGCTTTCAGCTGTCAGGGCCCAGTGTCTGCGGCCTCTCCTGTCATCTTTATCTTATGGTCCAGAGCGACAGAAAGATGCTCCTTCTGGCCACTGTCCAGGCTTCCCCCGGGGGTGTGGGCTTCCCTTGATGCAGCAGCACCACGTCCTCTCACGCTCCAGCCGTGCCTTCCCCCCCTCCCCCGAGATCCGCAGTGCCGGTGCGTCAGGGCCAGTGTGGGGCTCCCGCTGGTTCTTCACATTAACGGGTCTGAGCTGGGTGTAATAGATGTGGTGTTCTTCCACCCCCATCGCGCAAGCGCTGTTGTTTCTGGCACTTCTGAAAATATTCAGGCACAAGAGCCTGAACTGTGTCCCTGGTGAGAGAAAGGATGTGGCACTGAGCGGCTGCCCTGGCACCCATTCCCCCTTAGCTGCCCTCTCTCAGAGAGGCACTCTGGAGATACAGCTTTTCATTCCAGCATTATTTTTTAAAGATTTTGGGAGAACAAGTTGTCAGAGCTGAGTGATGTGGAAGCAAAGCCACTGACCCGTGAAGAGCTGAGTACAGATGTGGTGGACCGAGGCTGAGGCTGCTGCGGTCAGGATGCACGGGGCCTCTCTGTGCCTCTGCAGGGAACCGGGGTGCTGCGTGCTCAGGGTTTCCCCTTCTTGGGGGGCAGCAGGTGGAGTGGGGCTGTGTGGGGTGAGGGGGTCTGTGCTAGGGCACTGGGAGTGGTGCACACCCACCTGGAGTTAGGGAGCAGCCTTCAGCTGTTTGAGCCTCAGTTTCCTCATCTGTAAAGGGAGGGAGGGGGACTCCATGGATCCTAAGCTCATTTCTAACTCTGGATTTCTTTGGAGCCACCACCAAGGCCCAGGCACTACGATAGTTGCTGGAAGCACAGAATCAAGAGACAAGGAGTTTGTATCCTGGTGGGGGAGAGAAGCCAGTACAGCCTCACTGGAGGGCAGTGAGCCCACGGGGCCTCTCTGAGCATGCGGGAAGGGCTCATGGCCAGAAGCAGGGGTGGTGCAGGGAAGCTGCCACACTTGAGGGACGAGGTGAGTTAGCCAGATAGACTTGAGGCCTTAGAGACAAGGGATGTCCAGATCCTAAAGGGCCCTGTGTGCCAGGCTGAGAACTTTAGAATTGATTATAGCATCCATAGGTAACCCTAAACAGGAGAGTGACACTGATTTTTTGTTCTAGAAATATCTTCTTGCCTGCATTTCAGAGAATGGGTTGGGGGACATTGAGACTGGAGGCAGGGGGACCAGTTTGCGGGGTGGGGTGGTTTGGCTTGAAAGGTGTGTGTGTGGGACCTCGTCAACAGCAGTGACAGTAGGCATGGAGGGGGGCAACCTCTGAGGGGCTCGGGGTAGAATTGCTAGTGGGTGAAGACCAGTTTGGATGTGGGGTTCAAGGCAGAGCCAGAACTCTGCAAAGACTTCCAGAAGGCAGAGGCCCTGGGTCTGGGTGCTGGTGATGTCCACCACTGTGAGAGGAGCAGGGAGGTCAGGATCGAGAAGTCAAAGGGCGCAGGGCTGAGATTGAGACTTGGGGAACACTTGTATTTAAGGGATGGCAGACAGGAGGGGCCCTGAGAGGACATAAGGAAAGCCAGAAGTGGTGGTGCACGCCTGTCATCCCAGTACTTGGGAGGCTGAGACAGGAGGATCGCAGTTTTGAGGCCAGGCTCAGCTACTCAATGAGATCCTCTGCAACTTAGTGAGTCCCTGTGCCAAAATAAAAAATTAAAAAGGGCTGGGGGTGTAGCTCGGAGGTAGAATGCCCCTGGATTCAATCCCTGGTACTAAACCCCCCAAATCCCCCAAACCAAAAACAACAAGAAAACCCTGCAAAACAAATAACAACAACAACATAAAGCCCCCCACTAAAGAATGGCGTCCTGGAGACCAAGGAGAGGTGAGTTTCAAGAAGGAGAAGTACATAGTGTTAAGGGCTGAGAACATGTTAATTAAATAGTCAAACTAGAAGGTCATATCTAATGACCTTGGCCAGGATGTTTCCCTGGAGAACCTGAGCAGAGGTTGGGGGAGGATGGAGGTGAGTGAGTGGAGAAGTGTGCAGTCTACCCTTCCAAGAAGCTCATCTTTCAAGAGAAAGCCAGCAAGCACTGGAGGGCAGCTGGGCTCCGGCACATTTCCAGCTGTGGGGAGGAACCAGGAACCCCAGTGAGTGCAAGGTGCTGCCTGGCAGCAAAGAGGCAGAGGCAGTGTGGGGAGAAGGTTCCTGCAGGGAGTGAAAGGGGCTGGGGCTTTGAGGAGGACAGCAGCCTTAGCACCAGCTGCAGAGTTGAAAGAAGGCTGGTTGGCCGGGCATGGTGGTGCACACTTGTAATCCCAGAACTTGGGAGGCGGAGACCGGAGGATCTGGGTTCGCGACCAGCCTCAGCTACTTAGTGAGGCCCTCTGCAACTTCGTGAAACCCGTGAGACTTCAGTTTCAAAGTAAAGTATAAAAAATAGGGCCAGGGGTGTAGCTTGGAGGTAGAACGCCCCTGGGTTCAATCCCCGGTACAGCAAAATAAATAAATAAATAAATAAATAAAAAAAGAAAGAAGGCTGGCACTACTAGTGCAGCCCGTGGGATGAGTGCCACTAGACAGGGTTAGGTGTGTGTGTGTGTGTGTGTGTGTGTGTGTGCGCGCGCGCGCACGGGGGGTGGGGGTAGCATCCTCAGAGTTTCAGAGCAGGCCCAGCTTGGAGGGGGCTTTGGGCAGGGGCCTGACGTGGCTGATAGCGGCAGTGTGTCTGGGGTGGGGCAGCAATTGGACAGGGCTGCTCACCACAGACCTTGCTGCCAAAAGGGAATCCTGGCTTTCCTCAGTTTCCCTTTCTGTCTTGAAGAAAGTGCAAGTTGACCCAGCGCCGTAGCCTGTTGAGATGTTTCAGGACTGTGATTCTGTCGCCCAGCATGCTGGCCAGCTGCAGAGAAAGAGGCTGTCTCAGAGAATTTACTGTTGAGTCTGTACAGATGTTACTGGGTGGGGGATTTAAAAATTATTCCGCATAACCTCAGTGCTTACTCACCTGCTTGGAAAGCACTGAAGCAGAAAGCACAAATGGGGAACACAGGGGGTTAACTTAGAGAAGTGAAGGCGCCATATGAGAAAGGCTGTGACGAGAGGCAAAGTCACACTCCAGGGGAAGCTTCTAGAATGGGCTGTTCCGGGAATGGGAAGGCGGCCTGGGGCAGTGGGGTGACACTTCAGAGACAGGGTCTGGCGGGGTCCATTTCCAGGTATGGCAAACAGCCTGGAGTCTTCCATGTGTCCGGTTTTATATCCCCTCTGGACACCTTCTTTAAATGGATTACATTTAGGGTGATTGACTGCAATTGGATGTCGCTCCTCAGTGACCCTGCCTTGTTTCTGTTTGAGTCTCCAACTAAAGTGACCCCATCTTGTGAAGACGTGTCTGGCCTCTTTGCTGACCAAAAAAGCCCCAACTCTTATTGAAACACACTCATTCCCCTGCTCACAGAAGTGTCCCATTGTCGTGCCCAAGATGTGCCTGGCAAGCCCCTTGCTTGAGCCGTCCCTCTGCTTGCGGAAAATCCCCATGGTCCTGCTTAACCCAGCTGTAACAACCCAACCAACTCCCCTTAACAGCCCCTAGCAATGACTAACCACCATCTTCCCCTCCCCTCCCCAGAGAAGCTCCCCTTAAACAACCTGTATAAGCCTCTCTAGTCTAAGCGGACAGGGCTCCAACCCTTCCTGGAGACCCCTCCTCAGGTTTTATCCCAATAAAGCCTGTTCTGCAGTTGAGCCGTCTCCTGTCTCCTTCCTCCTCAAACCTTTCAGTTCCTCCACCCCCTTCCCTCAGAGAGGGAGTGAAAGTGAGCAAGGCTCTGCAGGTAAACTTCCAAGTCATCCCCAGTGAAACCCATCTCCACCTCCTTCCCACCAGGAAGGGGTCAAAGTGAGTCTGCAGGTAAACTTCGGTTCATCCAGCTAACCCCATCTGCTAATGTCTAGCTAGCTACCTAACACAGAGCAGAAGGGCTTTGAAACAGCAGTTCAGAGAATTCTGATGGGGAAAGACAAATAGGGTCAGAGTGTAAAAGGGGATTACATGCCAGGCCCATGATCCCAAGGCACTGGGGAGGAAACCTGACCGTCCTCAGCAGGCAGGGCTGGCGGGCAGGACACTGCTTAGGAGACTGTTGTGACAGAGAGAGCAACAGAAAAGACAAGAAAGGCTCTCCTGAGGAAAAGACCACAGGCCGTGGCGCCGGCCTGGCCTTCCCTTCCAGGTTCTCATTGTTACAGCTTGGTTATATGACCTGGATTGGCCTCCAGCTTCAGGAAATAATATTTCCTTATTATTATTATTAATTATTATTATTATAGCAATGTAGCCACTTGGGACTCATATGAAACAAGATGGTGGAGGCGTGCAGATGGATTAAAAACAGAGCAGGGACCTTCAATCAACAGGTGGAAGGAACCATCCCACTCCCAGAAGACATGGTTAACCATCAGGCAGGGTTTTTGGCCCTGTATCCCCAAAACAACCTGAAGATGCAGAAGCCAGAGGAGGCTGGTGGGTCCAAGGAACTTCGGGGAGGTAGGGAAATTGGATCTCAGTTGGAGAAGTGGGAACGGCAGGTGGAAGGAGGTGGGCCGGATGCCACTGACGGTGTCGAGGCTGACGGAGGAGGGGTTTTCCAGTTGAGGGATGTCCTCTCCCTGTGGTGAGTCTGCCCAGCCCAGGAGGGAGGTTAATCTGGAACCGGGATGAAGCCAGGCTAGGCTGCAGGGAAGAGGAGAGGGTTAGGGAGTGTTAAATCCTTCCCGATTGTTCCTTCCACATCCCTAGAGGGCAAGGGGAATGGGCGAGCACAGCCAAGGGGAGAAGTAACTCTGGAAAGAACAGCACCCAGCCGGGAGATGCCTTGAGGGGAGGCCTCCTGGCCTCCTGGCCTGGGAGGGCGGCCTGAGCCCAGGCCATCCTGCTGGATCCTGGCTCTTTGTTCTGAGGCAAGGCCCTCCCCTCCAGCTCCCTGCAAAGGGCCCAGGATGCTGGCCCCTTCCTCATACCCATCACCTGCCTGAGTGGAATGAGCATCAGAGGAAAAGGTGAGAAGGATTGAACAAGCAGTGCTGTGAGAGGCGGCAGGAATGCACCGAGTGAACAAGAATTTAAAATAAACATTATAAATATCAAGGAAATGTGACAGGAGGGTGTAAGCCTGAGGCACAAACGAGAAGTTATGAATATCTACCTGTAGATTCTGCACTGTAAAATTCTAACAGCAAATATGAAGTACAAATGAGCCAAGTATTCAACTTGGGTATTTAGAAGAAGCCTAACAGAATCACATGATGCAAATAAAATAAAATAAAAAGATGAGGACATAAATTAATGAAACAGAGAACAAAATAACCAAACCAAAAGTGTGTTCTCTGAAAAATGAATCTCTGGCAAAAAGGATCCAGAATAGATGACATGGAAACAAAAGCAAGCATGAGTAAAGGCGCACAACCGCCTGCGAAATTGATTGGAAATGTCAAGACGAGAAAACAAACATTTTCAATTTTTGTTTTTGAACTTAGAAAACAAATTTTTTGAAAATCTACATACAATTTTGAGTTGGGTGTATTGTAATGCAACACACACACACACACACACACAAATAGAAAATTTGAACAGAACTATAGCCATTGAAATAATTGAAAACTAATTAAAACCATAAAAATGTCCAGGTTGAATTTTTACAGGCTAGTTTTGCCAAACTTTAAAGGAAATAAACTGTTTCAGAAAATAAGAAAATGGAGAACTCTGCTTGACTTATTTATATGATGCGAGTATATCCTTGGATCCATGATTAGATGAGGACAGTAAAATAAAAGTGTAGTCTATTTTATATGGATTTCCTAATGAAATATTAACTCACTGAATACAAAAGTATATTTAAAAATGTATAATGGACAAATAGGTTTACTCCAGAAATAAATTCATGAACAATCAATAAGCAATCAAAAATTATAGAGTATATCAAAGTAAAACGGCCATATATTGAGAATAGATCTTCTTTAATTTGATAAAATCTATATGTCAATAATTTACTATGAACATATATATTATCAGGGAAACTATTGAATTACTTTAAGATCTGGAACAGGACAAGATTCCCAAGAAATGTTACTTTTCCGTATACTACTGGAGGTCCTAGCCAATGCAATAACACATGAAAAAGGAATAAAAAGAACAGGATAGGGAGGAAAGGGACACAAAGTCATTTGCAGACATGAGAAACACAATGGAATAAAGAGGCAAACCACTAGAACTAATAAGAAATGTCAACAAAGTTATTGGATGCAAAGGCAACTTAAAAAAATCAATAGTGTTTTTATAACCAATTGGAATAAAGAACAGGAAAAAAGATACTATTTTCGGAAGCAATAAAAATTATGAAGTAAGCCAGGCATGGTGGTGCACGCTTGTAATCCCAGTACTTTGGGAGGCGGAGACCGGAGGATCCCGGCCAGCCTCAGCTCTCTCTCTCTCTCTCTCTCTCTCTCTCTCCCTGTCTTTCTCTCTCTCTCTACCTAGTGAGGCCCTCCGCAACTTTGTGAGACCAGTTTCAAAACAAAGTATTAAAAAATAGGGCTGGGGGTGTGGCGCGGAGGTAGAACGCCCCTGGGTTCAATCCCAGGTACCGCAAAAAAAAAATTATGAAGTAGCTAGGAAAGTGTCTAACGAAGAATGTACAAGACCTTTAAGGACAAATATTCAAAGTCTGTTAGAGGTTATTATAAGGCTTAGATAAATGTTTATAACTTAATACTGAAGGTGTACATGCTCCTCAAATAAATCTGTAAATTCAGTGACACTTCAAGAATGAATGCTAGAATTTGGGAACTGGCTTCACAAACTTACTCTAACCTGTGTGGGAAACAATAAACATCCATCAATTCATAAAACAATTTTGAAAAGGAGAAAATAGGGGATTCGCCCTATCATCTGCTGTTGACGAAAGCCACACAAATGCAGGGAGCATGTTCCTGGAGCTGGACCAAGGGTACAGAAAAAGCTCAGGGCTGAGACTTGGTCCTATCACCAGAGAGGGCTAGCAAGCACACCAGCGGAGAAAGGATGCTTACACTCACCTGGTATTTGGAGTACTGGCTTACCAGAATAGAAGAAAAATAATTCAGACCTCTATCTTCTATCATATACAAAAATAAACTCCTAATGTAGACCTGTGTGTGAAAGGTGAAATCAATACTAAGATGGAGATTGAGTGCATATGTGTCGGGGTGTATGTGTGTAATTTTTTTAAAGAAAAGTCTTTTTAAAATTTTTTCAGCTCTAGCTCTTTTTTTCAGTACTAGCTTTTCAGACTAGCTTTCAGTACTAGCTCTTCAGACTGACATTGAAAATAACTCCTTGTTTTACACATGGAGCTTCCGAAAATTCGAGTTAGCTAAATTCCCTCAAAACGCCCTCATGACCAGATTCATGGCATATCCCATCATATTTTATTTTTAGTTTTTAGAAGTTTTACAGTTTATTTACTTTTAAAATTTGGTGCATTTGTGATACATTCATATATGCACATAATTTTGTCAATTTTATTCCCCAGTCCTTCCCCTTTTCTTCCCCTCCTCCATCCCCTGATCCCTTATACAAATAGTGTAGATTATAAAATAAAAAATTGATGGAAGTGACCACATTAAGAATTTCTGTTTAATAAAGGACCAAGGTGACAGATTGGTGATGGATTTGCAGATATTTGCAACTTTTAAAACTTACAAGGAAATTTTCAAAATAGAGCAAGGGGAAAAATAAGAGACTGTTTAGAAAATTAGGCAAAGGGTATGAATTAACAGGTGACTAACAGACAAAAAGATGTTGAATCTCACTAGTGCCCAAAGACATACAAAACAAGATGCCACTCTGTGCTCATCCAATCAGTAGTCAGTGGAAGGTAAGACATTGCCACGTGCTGGAGAGGATGTGGGGCAGGAACCCTGAAGGGTCAGGTTGCTAGTGTTGCAAATTGGACACCCTGAGAGGGTCTGGCATTGCTTTTTGAAATTATTCACATACCTGCAATTCAGCAATCCTACTGTTGGGTATATGTCCCAGAGAAATTAGTGAAAAATTGCAAGAGGAGACATGAACAAGGATGCCCACTGCAGTATTGTCTATGATTGCGGAGAGCTGTCTAACCAACACGCCTTCCGGCAGGAGAATGGGGAAGTAATACATAATGTTAGCTAGGATTTTTAAAAGCATTTATTATGAGTCGAGCATTTCTCAAAGCTCTTCAGATACATTAAAACTCATTTAATCCTGCAACCTTGCGATCTCATTTTATGTACGAGGAACCTGAGGGACAGAGTGGTTAAGTAATGTGCCCAAGGTCACAGAGCTAGTGAGTGGCAGAGCTGTGAGAAAGTGGGGTGTACATAGTGTGATACAGTAGTTCCCGCCCCCTTATCTGCAGTTTTGCTTCCTGAGGTTTCAGTCATTCGAGGTCAATTGCAGTCTGAAAATATTACACAGAAAATTCCAGAAATAATTCATAAATTTTAAACTGCATACTGTACTGCGTAGCACAGTGAAACCTTGCTCCCTCCTGCTTCATCTTGCCAGAAAAGTGAATTGTCAGCGTGACCACACTCTCTACACTGCCCGTTGGTCACTGAGTAGCCATCTGGGTTATCGTATTGACCGTCGGGGCATTACGGGGCTTTGTGTTCAGGTCACCCTTGCTTAGTGGCCAAACACTACATCACAGTGCCTTCGTCCTTGACCTTACTTCATCTGGTCACGTAGGCTCTGTGTCACTCATGTCCTCACAAGAGGAGGAAGACTACAGGGCGATGAGACAGTGTGTGAGAGAGTAACAATATACTTTTATGACAGTATATTGTTATAATTGTTCTATTATTAGTTATTTTTACTCTCTTGCTGTGCCTCATTTATAAATTAAACTTAATCACAGGTGTGTATGTACAGGAAAAACCTAGCATGTATCTGGTTCAGGCATCCACTGGGGTCCTGGACTGCATCTCCTGCAGATGGGGGCAATAGTCCTGTCCTAGTGAGGAACCATGAGCTAGATTTAGCAACAAGACCTTAAAAATGTAGAATCGAATGAAAAAGTGAGATGCACAATGCTCTATCACTCTTATATAATAAAAGCACATGTAGTCACACAAAATACTAGGCATCCTCCAGTGACAGGGTGCGATTCCAAGGACATATGAGTGGGTCCCTGCAGGTGGGAGTGGGGAAGGGGGAAGAAGGGAAAGGAGGGAGGTCTCGCACACGGCAACGATGACTGTCATGACCCGGAGAGCGCGATCAACTCCCAAGTTGTTCACAAGGAAACCACCATCATGCAAACACGTCAGGGCCAGCTGAGGAGCCAGGGAGGTAGCTTCAAGAGAAGGCTGACACCAAGGTGTCCCAAAGAGCCCCCCACCCCACAGTGACCCCATTCACGAGTCACACGCAAGCAAGAGAGAGTAGGGAGATGCACATTGTGTCAATTCCCGTTCACTTTGTACTCTGTCCCCAGGGACAAAATTAAAAGCAGGCCGACATTCTCCTTGCTATTCTAAAAAAGGTTTCTGGGCCATCTTTCCTCGCTGCTATTTCCTGGACATACTAATTTTAACATAACCCTAAGCAACACAAAATTAGGGAGCAAAAGCTATTTAAACACACACACCATAGAGCAGCTCTGCTGCCAGGTGCTCCGTGGCTCCATCGGGCGCTTTCCCCTCTCACCACAGGACGTGGCTGATGGAGCAAGGCAGAGAGGCATTTCCCAGAAAAAGTAGCCCCATCTGTTTCCAGACTGCACCCCGAAGCAGGTGCTCAGGGTGTGTGTGTGGAGGGGGTGACTTCAGGGGACGGTGGACAGGGATGGATGAATCTCCCATCCTTTTTTTTAACTGAAATTTCATCTGAGACTCCTACCATGCAAGGCTTCATGGGAAGCCACCCCAAAAGGCAAGACTGATTGCAGGGGTCCCTCATGAGAGAGCTCCTCAATAGGGTGAATAATTACTGTGGCTGGGTACAATCCCTCACTGGCAAAGCTGCCAGTGGTAGAGGAGTCCCTGGGGAACACTGCTTTGTTTTGCTCTTTACCTTCTTCAGGGGCTGGGGAATAGAAGCTTCTAGAGTCGGCTCTGCCTGTTGCCCACTGTTTGAATCTTTCCTGTTTGGAACAAGGATCATTTGGCAGGTCCTGCCTACTCCTCAAGGGAAGGGTGTGGTTTGTGAGGTTCAGGAAGTTCAACCTACAGAAATGCTTCCCAAACCAGAAAGTTCCACGTGGCCATGGAGAACAGGACCATCATGTGCTTGGAGCGGAACCTTCTTGGAACCTTGAACACTGTGTGCTTGTGGGGTGGGGGATGATGCTTAGGAAACTAAAGGATTGGTCCCAGATGTCCCCCTGTCAGCAGGAAACTGAGTCCTGATACCTGATATTCAATGTACTGCTCTACTGGAGGAACAATCTTGGGGTGCAGGGGGAGGCTTTAGGTTCAGGATGGTGAGCCCACGCCTATAATGTAGCTGGTCTAAGGCCTGTGGCTGGTCCGTCCCCCTGTGACTTTGAGTGAAGCTTACTGAGCTCCTGGGCCATCTTTAGCCACCTATAAAAAGTCACTTGCCTGCTCCTCTCCCCCCACCCCTAACTATTTTGCAAGGACAGTCAGCATCCAGTTGTGTACTGAGTTCATCTCAAAGTCCTGGAGAAACCCTTGTCTTTCCATGTTGCACATCTTCATTCAATTTGTCTTTGACGCTTGCTTTTAAAATGCCTTCCTATGGTTACCACGAAACACTGGCTAACTTTCAAGTTCATGCCTTTCAAAGGCAAAATCTCTCTATCTTTTCAATGGCAGCAGCCCCAAGTTAAGCCAGGGGCCGAGCCACTGTGACACAATTCTGGTTTCATCCATTAGAACCTGGGTAGTTGCATTCTCTCTCTCTGTCTCTGTCTCTCTCTCTCTCCGTTATGAGCTTCTATTGTCAGAGTGTAGGAGATCTCTATTAATAGACTAAAGATTGCATGCTGTCAGTGATTTTTCCTAAGAGGAGATGGTAATGTAGCAGACTGGGCCCAGCTGTCCCCTTTCACACTCAGAAGTTTGGGCTGGGGCATGTGGCCATCACCGGGTGAGGGGCTGCTGATATGATGGGACTCCTGCAAATGTATATGCCACGAGTCAAGGTGAAGTTACATCCAGCTGATGGACTGCAGCACCTCGCAACAGTGCCGCTGGGCCTTCTGTATCTCCCTTCCCGTTCCCTTGCCTCCGCGACAGAGGGACCCTTTATCTTTGGAAGCACAGGCCCCACATCCCTGCTCCTGGGCAGCCTGCCTGGCCAGGGGGAGTTCCCAGCGGACAGGACAGGTTTGGCTGCATCAATCCGACTCAATTTGGCAAACATTTGCTCACCTCCTACTGTGTGTACCAAGTACACAAAAACAAGGTCTTCTTTTTCCTTTTAAATTAGAAAGATGAAATACGCTTGTTCTGACAATTCAAACTATAAGTGGGAAGGTCACCTTCTTGCTCCTTCCGCCCCCTGCTGCCAGAGGTACCTGAGGTTGAGTTTGTACTCTGAGTTTCCAAACATGTTTCTATGCTCTACAAACAGATTCACAGGTGGAGGACGTTTATCAGGAGAAAAATGGAATGATACAACATATATTTGTTGTTATTCCTCCCCCCTTAACCATATAACATAAGATTTCTCCTGGCTTCATATATATAAATATAGCTCATTTCTTTGTAATACCTGCACACAATTACATACCATGAGTATAATAGGCATAAATATACATCATGTATTTAATCATTCCCCTATGGTATCCATTTAGGTTGTTTCTAGGTGTTCTCTCTCTCTCTCTCTCTCTCTCTCTCTCTCTCGTACTCTTTCTGGGAGTATAGTGAGCTTAGAGTGGGGGCTTTGGCAGTAGACAGAACTGGGTTTGTATCTCAGCTCTGCTATTTACTGTGTGACCTTGAGAACCTTCTCTAAGCTCCTCTAGTCTCAATTCTATAGCTGCCAAATGGGAGCGGTCACCAGCCTGCAGTGACTCTGTGATGATGGAAGATGGTGTACAGCAGGCGTCTATGGGACAGTGCCTGGTTAACTCTAGTGGTGACTTGGGCTTGGGAAGTCCTTCCCAGCTTTCCAGGATTCTCACTGCTAGACTTTAAGGATAGGACTCTACAGAGTTCGAGGATCTCAGGGGGAAGTCTTTGGAGAAACGCAGATACAGCTTGACCTACATCTATATTATCTGTGTAGCCTCCTCAGAGAGGTGGAGACTGGGAAGGCTCTGGAAGAAGGTGGGTCTCCTGCCTCTGCTCAGTCTGAGAGCGGCCTATCTTTGAGGGGTTCTCTTATCCTAGGTGGGGGCATTGTGTTCAGAGCAGTGGAGGGTGGCAGGTTGGTGGAGGGGTCTTACGCAAGGACCCTCTCCAGTTCAGTCAAGGTTTCAGGCACCCTGCAGTCTTGCCATGTGGCTGGTGGGCTGCAGCCACGGCCACCCACCTGTGAGTGTGCACAGAGCCACTGGCAGTTCTCCTTAGGGGCCACTGCTGTCATCTACCTCGATGGCCTTGATTCACGGGGATCCTCGCTCTCAAGTGCTGTGAAGCTCAGCTTGTTCCACCAGCTCCTTCTGCTGAAGAACCCAGAACACATGGGTCCGTCCTGCAAGGCAGAGAATGCTTCTTACCCACCAGCTTTCCCAGGCTGGTCGCCCTCGCCACCATGTTGCAGGGTGATTTGTAGAGCATCTTGCTCCAGGGTACTGGGCAAGGTGGACAATCTTTGTGCTTTTTCATGGGAGGCTCCGGGGCCATCAGATAAATGTGCCCTTGGTGGCCTTCTTTGCTCCCCCCACCATCTCTGGGGTCTGTACAGATTAGATCCCCTCCACCAACTGGCACAGGCTTATTATGTGTTCAGAATGTTCTAAATCAGTGATCTAAATAGTGGCCCAGACTGGGTTCAGTCACTGGTTCATTGTGAAATGAAGAACAGAGTGATGAGTTTTCTTTTATTTTTTAGTTTTTGAGTGATGAGTTTTCATAAAACAAAGCATATTCCACTTGTGGGGTTGTTCTTTTCCCCTCTGAGATTCAGAGATTACTTTTTTGGCATTAGAACATCCCTTTCAAAATGACGGTGGTTTCTTTTTATTTTCTTTTCTTTTTTGGCTGTACTGGGGATTGAACCCAGGGGCATTCTACCTCTGAGCTATACCCTCAGTTCTATTTTTTTATTCTTTGTTTTTTTGAAACAGGATCGCACTAAGTTGCAGAGGGCCTCACTAAGTAGCTGAGGCTGGCCGTGAACTTGCGATCCTTCTATCTCAGACTGCCAAGTACTGGGATTACAAGCGTGTATCACCACGCCCAGCTTGGTGGTTTCTTTTATAAATAGAAACATTTAATTTTCAATCATATTTTAAAATTAATTTGATTTTCTTGCTCAAGAACTCTGCCCATATTTCCACTGGATGTTGATGTCTTTTATATTGACTTACAAGATAGTTTATATTTTAAAACATTAGTCCTTAAGTAAATTATTTGTAAAAATATCACACATGTCACTTAATTTTACATATCATTTATGCTTTTCCTTATGTAGTTTCCATTTTGTGCATTTATATTCAATTCTTTTTGCAATTTGGATAATAAAAGCAACTGAAATAAATCTAAGTCCATTCTATATTTTATCTCAAATTTGGATAGTTTGTTTTCACGGAATGTTGAATAAATATTTTATTTATTGGCTTCCCTCACCCATTTGTTTTTATGCCATTATTTTGGAAAAAAATTTTAAATAGGCAACCCTAGGTTGGTGGAGTTGGTGCACACCTGTAATCCCAGTATTCAGGAGACTGAGACAGGAGGATTGAGGTTTGAGGGCAGCCTCAGCAACATAGCAAGACCCTATTTCAAAATAAAAAATAAAAAGGGCAGAAGGGTGTAGATCAGGGGCAAAATGGCCCTGCATTTAATCCCTGGTACAAACAAACAAACAAACAAACAAACAAACAAAACAAAAAACACCTCTGTAATATCGAAATGTCTGGGAACATTATTCTGGGTGACCTCTTTCTTGCTCCCCTGGTTTCAATGAATAGGCTCATCCATCCTGTTACACCTTATGGAAACTCAGGAAATGCCATTGACAAACCTTTTATTCTGTGATCCATTAAAACAAACCAAGCTAATGTATCTTCTATAACTTCCTTATTTCTCTAGAACCTGAGATTACCCAGGGGAAATCTCTCAGTTTACAACCCAGTGTCTTTCCTGATTGACTCATTAGCATAAAATTGCATTGTTGGCTCCTGGTTACAATGTTCGCTCTCAACAACTGCAATGATAACTTGTACTTTTCAATAGTCTCTAATTCAAGGGTACAACTTCCAATTACTCCAACTATTGTTACCACTTGGCTCAGAGATGGGGGCGCCTTTAGGAGATTCAACCTTACCCTGACAGCCACCAAAAAATGGTGCCTGTTCTACGTGGACATTGCTGCTATGGATCAATTTGCTCTCATCCACCCAGTTGCTCTACTGTGCGAAATTGCTGCCTTGCATTGTGGGGTGCTCATTGTTTCCCAGGGGAGTTGGCGGTCTCAAGCGGGGGTAAATGGAGAGGGTATTTGTGCAGCGGTGTACCTGGGCACCACGGAAGTGTGGTGAGAGCACTGGGCCTTTGAGCCCGTGGGCTCTTATCCTGACCATAATGAATAAGCATGTGAGCTGGAGGAGTGGCCACTTCTCTGCGCCTCATATTTTTGCATCTGGAGTTGGTCTCCACGTGGATGGAGCCACACAAACTACTGAAATGAAAAACGAATAATGACTCTATCTTTAAGGGCATCTGTCTGGACAGTGGCTGGTGCCCTATGTCAGGGAGTCGTGTCACCTCGATGTTATCTGAGGGGGGGTTCCCTTATGTACAAGCATTGACAATGGTCTTCTTACTAGTTCCTCAGCTTTTGGCTCACTGCAACGCTTTGCAATTTACCCATGCCCCACTCAAGTGTATTCTCTAGTTTGAACTAAACTACCCTTCACAAAACGGATGAGTGACTTTAAAGATTCATGCAAAGAAACGAGTTGGTTGAAGATAACAGTAATTAAGCAAGGACAAGAAAACAGCAAGAAAGTAGCAGACTCGACCCTTGCCCTGGCCTGGAATAATTTCTCCATTGGTATCATTGTGAGCTAAACACAAGGAAGGTCTACTTAGACCAGACAAGGAGTTGATTTAAAACATCCCAGTTCTCTAGGCTTTCAAAATACGGATTCACTTCTTGCTAAGAACACAGTCTGTGTGGTGTACCCACTGTGCCTTTTTGAGTTCTTTTTCAGCTCTGCCAGTCATTAAAAGAAAGTATGAAAATAAAAGAAAGTTTTGAATTGATGTGTCAGAAGCATAATATTTGAGAAATTCAAAAATTTTCTCAAAGTACAATTCCAAGGCATTTTTAAAAAACGATACAAATTCTACCACATTACTCCCACTAAAGACACAATTATGGACCCTGCTGTGTTTTTGTCATTTTCCACCAAAGGGTGAATCTTGAGGAGAGTTTCACATTCTACTAGTTAATGCTAAGTTGCCCATGGCGTGCTCATCTCTCTGTACAGAAAAATCTTTCTTTCAGAAAAGTTCCACCTAAAATCCAGAAAACTACTAACAACAAGAAGTGCTGTGGTCCACCCCACTCTCTCTCGCTGACATGCAGAGAGGAGAGGAAGGCTGGATCTCATCACCAGGCACTGCTTCTAGGAGACTCTGCCAGGTCTCCGGCAGTGCGGATTTCCAGTGGGAGGCGATTCCTCCACAGGGCTCCAGGCTGCCACACAGCACATGGGGGCACCAGGGCCAGCCAGATCATGACCATGCAGATTGCTCAGCAAGGTTCCTTCCAGAATCCCCCAGCACCAGGCAGCCAGGCAGAACATGTCTGGTGAAAGTGGGGAGGATGGAAACAAGAAAGAGCTCAGGGACCCTCAGCCCTGCCCAGATGAACCAACCTCCCGTCCGTCCTCTGTATTTGCTATTCTCTCTGGGAAGCCTTGGCTCTCGCTGTCCGTGTGACAAGCACGTGCCCACTGCACCCACTGGGCCTCATCACCTGCCACTCCCTAGTGCCCTGTGAAGGGCCTGGGGCTGAGCCAGTGCTCAGTGCTCCACATGTGTGCAATGAAAGAGAGAGTCTATGAATGAAGGATAGGCACACTGAAGAGTCACACTTAATGCTCTGCAGCTCAGCCGACAGTTCAGTAGAACCCGCAAATGTACAGTATCTGCATAACGAAGCTGAAAATATGTAGCGAATGTTGAACATTGGGTATGTAAGTTCCGTTCCTCGAAATTTGCCCTTTGGGCTACAAAGAACACCTCAACATTGCTTGAAAAATAAAATCCCTAGTGGAGATGATCTCTAATCACATTTCAGGAAGTTTTAAAACAAGCAACAGAAGTAACAAACTAACAAACAAGCAAAAAACAAAAACAGCATCTCTAGAAATCTCGAAACTCCTCTACATGAAATTGGACTCGAGAATCATCAACACCCAACCTGGACAGTTGGATGCTACCTATCAAAATCTGTAGAACAGAGCTAATGCTATTCAAAGAGGACTCGTGGCATTTAATGCTTAGAACTAAAATCGAAAGTGCGGAAGTGAGTCGGACAGTTGAGCATCCAGTTTGAAATTAGGAACGGAAAAAATGAATCACAAGGCAAGCAGAGCAGTGGAAGTAATCCTGAAACAAAATGTTTTAGATTTCAGCGAATCTGAAAGCTGGATGCAGTAGTCAAAGAACTGATTATAGGGTGGCTATAATTTTTTCTTTTAAACAGAAAAGGCGGAAACGCAAAATTGAAAATGAGAAAATAGAAAACCAAAGACTTAGAGGAAAACAACTGCTTCCCAGGACTCTGTGCAGGGGGTAGAAGTTAGGGGAGCTGGCTGGGGCAGCCCTGATCTGGGTCCCTGATCACCACCTGCTCTTCACCCAGACCTGTCAGCCCCCTCTGGGTGGTGCCCCTCCCCCCGTGTGAATGCTACCCTCCTCTTGGTGTTTTTCCATCCCAGCGGTGCCAGAGCTGGACCTGGAGGTGGGGGAGGTTGGGGGAAGTGGTGTACTTTGGATGTATTTGCTGGATGGGGGCATCGGAGGCCTTGCTTTTGGCCTCTTTAAAAAATACTTTTCTGTGTTTATATCTACTAAGAAAGATAAGTTTTTAAAAGTAAAATTACAGATTGTAGATGGAAAGGCTCCTGTGGTTGATAGTTAGGAAGATTGTGGGAAGGGCGCCCCTTCCTTCTGGGACTCCCATGTGTATGCTTGCGGAATGAATGGATGGTGGACGGGTGATGGGACAAAGCCATCGTCCTGCTGACCTTCAGGACAACATGTAGACCTTGGACTCTGCTTAGAGCTTAACCCATTAAGTCCCATGTTTTCAGTTATACAAATATGTTAACAAAATTGACACAGGCACATTAAATTAGGTTGGAAACCATAATCTGGAGCTTTATATATCTTTTATACAGTTTTTTCCATACACACATGTGAATGAATACCTTTTTAAATGCTCCAGTCATTCACCTATTACTTTTCTCAAAAGAATATAACTCTAAATATACATTCAAAATAGTCAAAAGTAGCATATTTGTTGCTCAACTTAAGTTTTTTATAGGCATCCTATAGATATGGTGAAGGGAAATAATGTGTTAAAACCCAGGGGAAAAGCCACAGTTCCTGGGAGATGTAATGGATCCAATAATATCTTCACATTTTTAAGCTATTAATACTCAAATTCACCATGTCCCAAAACAGGGTTCTGAACGACCACCCCCAAACTTGCTTCTCTTCTCCATCTAACTAAATGGTCCCACCATCCCTCCCAAATCCCTTGGGAGTCCTTCCTTCTCCATTTCCTTCTCTGTCTAACTCACACCCAATCCACCAGAGAGTCTTGTCAGGATGATCTGTAAAATAGTTCCCAAATTAGTGTGTTCCCCCTCTCCCCACTACTTCCACCCTGGTGAAAGCCCCCCTCATTTCTTGCCTGGATTACTATAGCAGCCTCTTACAGGGCCTTCCCACTTCTTTTTTTAACTTTAAAATATATTTATTTAACTTAATATATAATACTATCATTTATTTATTTATTTACATTTTTTAAAATATTCATTTATTGGTGCATTGTAATTATATATTTTGATACATGTCAGGGTAGCAGCATCATACATGTACACATTGCTCATTTAGCCCTCCCTCCAATCCCACCCTATTCCCTCCCCCTTCCCTCCCTTTCGTGCTCCACATAGTGATTGAGTCTTACAAGTTTGTGTATATACATCATGTGCTATAGTGTGTTTCCCTCCACTCTACTCCCAACTCCCTCAGTTAGGTCACCTTCTTTGTTCATCTAAAGTTTTCTTCTTTGTAGGGAGTCCCTTCTAAGTCCCATTCTATCTAGCTTCCACAGATTAGGGGGGACATCTGACTTTTCACTCTTAGTGACTTACTAATTTCACTTAGCATAATGTTCTCTAGTTCTCTCCATTTCCCTGCAAATGGTGTAATTTTGTTCTTCTTTGTGGCTGTGTAAAATTCCATTGTGTACATATCCCATAGTTTTGTGATCCATTCATCTAGGAATTTCTTAATTTCTCCCCTTATTTCTTCTTTTACCCATTCCTCATTCAGCAGTGTGGTATTCAGTCTCCACGTGTTTATGAGGTTTCTCTGGGTCTTCTTATAGTTGATTTCTAGTTTCATTCCATTATGGTCTGAAAAGACGCAGGGGATTATGTCACATTTTTTTTTAACTTGCTAGTACTCACTGTGTATTGACCTCTTTATGTTTGGAAAATTTTCTAATATTACTTCTCTGAATAGATTATTGATTCCTTTAGTTTCAGCTTCTAATCCCCCTTCTATGCCTATTATTCTTAGGTTTGCTCTTTTAAGACTGGCTGAGATCTCTTCAATGTCCAATTCATGCTGTCAAATTGTTTTTTCTAATTTATATACTGTGTGTTCATTTTTGGAGAGGTCATCTTCTAAGAGTGAGATTCTGTTTTCCATGTGGTCTATTCTATTGTTGATGGTCTGTATTGATGCCTTCATTTCAATTATTGCATCCTTCACTTCCTTCAGAGCTTTTTGATTCCTGTTCAGGGTGTCGGATTCTTTCCTTATTTGATCTTTCATTACTTTCAGGCTCTCTCTGATTTCTTTTCGGAAATCCTGTATCATTTCCTCTATTGAAGTTCTGAATTGTCCTTCTGGTAATCATTGCATTTCTGAGTTGGCGGGTTCTGTTGTTGTGGGATTGTGGGGGCTCATTATTTCTTTGCTATTATTCCTTTTAATGATTTCAGGTTTTTTATGTTTATACCTTTGTTGCTTTTGATAGCTCTCTCTCCCTCTCTCTCTCTCTCTCTCTCTCTCTGTAGATTTCCTATGTCTAATCCCTCTCCCTTTATAGTTTCTTATCCTGGAGGTAGATAGTTGCTACTAGGTGAGCCCTAAAGGTGAATAGCCTTTACTGAATGGTTATTCTCACTTGCTCAGTATAATGTCCATTTGCAGGCCCAATTCTTGGTCTCCTTCAGTGATTGGGACCCTTGCCTGGTGCCTACCTGTGCAAGTGACCAGTGCCGCTATTGCCCCTCTCACTGCAAGCATGGGTCTCCACGTTCTCCAGTTGGGCTGTCCCTATGTCTCTCTCTGTCTACATCTATGGCAGGTGTCACCAGCAGGGGGCCCGGGCTTGTGTCTGTCTTTGCCTACAGAAGCAGCGGTTATCACTTTGCCCCGGTTCTGTGCAAACACGGAACTCCACGTTTTCCACTGAGAGGGCTGGTTTGGTCCAATTTTCCCCAGGTACCATAGCTGTATGTCCTGTGGTGATCACCGGGGACACTATAAGGGTGCCGCAACCCGTGGATTGCAAATCTGTCCCACCCAAATGTTGCCAGGGACTGTCTGCTTATCCATGCGTTAACTGTGTCCCACAGCAGACCCCACTCCCGCCTCCGCTGGGGCAATCTGCACTGTCCCAGACCCCGCGAATCCCTCTGGCCTCGCTGGGTGGTCTCCCCCGGGGAGGCTTGTTAACTTATGGTCTCGTTGAGCACTGCTCTTAATCTCTGGGTGGGGGGGTAAACTCAGTCGCTGCTGCAGGTTCTGGTCAGGCCTCTGGGCCCTGGGGACTCTGCCGAGTATGGATCGAACTGCTGCTCGCTTTTGTCGCTGATGCTATGCAGTGCTGGTTTTAGAAGAGCTCCCTGTCTTCTTTGTTGGTAGCCTGCAGAAGCCACAATGCCAATAGCCGCCGGTGCAGTCTGACCAGGATGGCGCTGCTGCCGCTTCTGCCGACGCAGTAGTTCGGGTCTGTGTCGCGCGTGGAGCGAGTCGCTGCTCGCCTTCACTGCTGCTATTCTGCAGCTGCTGGATTCACAGCAGGTTGCTGATGTCTCCGTTGGTCTTGTGTAGAAGTCACAATGCTGGTAGCTGCCGGTAAAGTCCTGCCAAGATGGTGCTGCTGTAGCCGCTGTAGCTGCTGCTGTTTGGTGTCTTGAGTGTGGAGGAGCCGCTGCTCGCTTTCGTCTCTGCTGATCTGCAGTTGAACTCACAGCAGGTCTCTGGCTTCTCTGCTCGCGGTGTGTGGAAGCCGCAATGCCGGTAGCAGCCGGCGCGGTCTGGCCAAGATGGCGCTGCTGCCGTCCCTTAGGTAAGGCGCTTGGAGCTTTTTACTTTCCTGTTTTGTCTTCTGGCTTTGATTCCGTCACATTTCAAACTTTTTGTTGTTTACTTCAAGTTTGTGTTGCTTTTCTTCTGTGGAGAAGTTGCTTTCATAGCGATTGAGATCGAAGTCTCAGATCATAGTGTGTTATCTCCCTTGGTCGCCATCTTGGATCCTCCGGGCCTTCCCACTTCTGTTCATTGTCCTTCCAGTATTCCCCATAGACTTATCTTTCTAAATGTAAACCTATCAGCTCACCCTCCTGGTTAGAACTTCCCAGGGTTGTCCATTTGGTTTCTAATAAAATCCAGACTCCTTACCTTGGAAGGACCTCTCCAGCATCTGCCCCTGCCATCCTCCCCTGCACACAGCAGCTTCAGCCATGGTTACCTGCTTGTCTGCTCCCCAAGTTTGTTCCTGCCTCAGAGACTTGGATGAGTCCCCTCTCCAGCAATGTCCCTCCAAAGCAATTAATTTCTTTTAACTGACTTCAGCTTAAATATCATCTCTTTGGACCCAATCCAAGGGTCCCCCCACCATACACTCTGTCACATCTCCCTGATATATTTTCAATATATTATGTACAAGGTGATCCTAAAGTCTTCATGCATTTCCATATTTGTATAGAAATGGCTGGTACTTTGTGGCTTCTTGTCTCATTTCCTCTTCACCAAGAGTCCAGACAAGGATTTGGGTTAATTTCCTTTCTTATCAGATGTGCTATGAAGCTTTTCTTCAGCCTTTCTGGACCAAGGGAAGTCTTATTCCCAGATGCTCAGTGAATACTCCTACCCGGAAAGCCAGGCCTCCCTGGCCCTCAGGCCTCAGTACCAGGCAGTCTCCATCTTCATGATGCCATCTTGCTTTTTGTGCTGTTTTGTGCTTTTTTAAAATTTTTATTTTATTTTTTGCCTTTTGAGATACAAAGAACACCTCAACATTGTTTGGCAAATCAAATTCCCTAGCGGTGATCATCTTCTCTAATCCTTAGAGGACCTGTAGGCCCTGTAGGCCTCTAAGGGGCTGGGCGATTTGGCTCAGGGAAGGACACTTGGCCCAGGTAACAGTCTTGGACCCCTGTCCTCAGCAGCCCCAGAACAGGCCTTGTTAACGCAAAGTCCTGGGGGCGGGGTACCTTCCCTCCAGAGTTACCCACTTTGTCTTTTTGCAAAACCCAATTTTCCAGGCATGTTCTCAGGTCCCACTAGACATGTTTTGTGGTGGGTAAATGTTGAGTGACAGTCTGGGTCAGAGGGGCAGGGAGACCTGGAGCTTATGTCAGGTGGTCCAGTTCCACTCAAGGAGCTGGACTGGTATGTTTAAGGGAAACCATGCAGGCCACTAGGCAGCGAGGGATGGAGAGGAGAGCAAGGGGAACACCCAAGCGGTTCAGTGGCACAAGTGAAGGGGACCAATGTGGGGGGTCACCAAAAGCCGGCAACAGGACCTGTTGGAGCTTCCAGAACATGCTCCTTCTGGCAGCCTCGCGGTGGACACTGCCTCACACTAGGGCACTGGAAAGAGAAGACAAGACAGAGGTAAGCGAAGTGCATGACTGCCTGGATCATGACTGTCTGTGGTCCCCCTGGTTCCCTTTGGAGAAAGGCGCAGTGAGGGGGTGGAGGGAGGGCTCTGTGCCATGGACAGAAATGATCGTTCAGAAGGGAGGTTCTCACTGAAGATTAGTTGGAACCGTGGGCTGAGGAGACCCTCTAGGTACAAGCCCCCCGCCCCTGCTTTTAATCAGACTGAGAAAGTAAAGAATACATCCAGAGATACGTCTGCTCTGCCTCACGAGCCCTCATTGCCGCCACTGAGAGGGAGAGGCGCGCACCTTCTTGGGGCCTGGGTGGGTGTGTCGGGCACCTGCAGCAGACTCACTGCCTCCTCCAGGAAGGTCAGGCCTGCTTAGAGCTCAGAGGGGGCTCAGCTGATGCCGCCACCTTACATTTCTGTTTTATTATTAGTCACCAAACACAGTTAATTCACTTTATCGATTCCAGTTGCTTAGAAAATGCCATATCAGCTATTGCTAGTCAAGTGACTTAAGGTTTGCGAGGAGGAGCTTAGAACAGGGCCTGGCACTGCTAGCTACTCCTCTAATAATAATGGCTGTCATTACTGCAGCTACAGTGAGTCAGGGGCTGACTCCTGATCACCTGTGTGAGAGACAGCTGTATCCTTGACTCTGGGTGATCGGGGCCCCGCTGACCGGCTGTTTCCTTGCCAGGGGGGCTTATTGGTGTGAAAGAGAAAAGGGTGGGGTGACCACTCCCACACACAGTTATTTGTTCTGAGTTTCTGACATTGGTGTCTTCCCAATGAGTCCTCCCAATGGCCCCAGATCCACGTGCATCTATTGTACTGTGCGTGCGCACTGCACCCGTGTTGGTGAAACAAGAACCTGTGCGTTTGCAATGGCAGTGTGGTGTCCATTGGGTCAGACAGGAGGCCTGTAATAGAGTCACCCCTGCGGCGGCTGCTCCAGGCCCCACTGAAGGGGGCGTCATATGGTTCCATCTGGATTAGAGACTCATGGTAAGTCTTCCTGGTCAGGCATCCTGCCTGCATCCCAGATGGCCAGGAAAGGGAAAGCCAAGGTCTTTGTGGGGACACATGGTCACTCACCCCCTGGCACCCTCTGCTCTCCAGCACCTTGGCCTTAGGACAGTCACTGAGTCTCAGACACTGGGCCACTGGGTTGCTGGCAAGGGGGGTATGAGCCCAGGTCTCTAAGCATGAGATCCTCTATATCAGGTTGCCTGTCCCTGAACCCTTTAGCATGTAAGAACAGGTCACTCCTGGCCTCACCACTGGAATCCTCGCTTTCTTACCATTGTCCCCAGTCTCCGAGGACAGTCCCAGCTCCAATGCTCTGGGGCCTCCTGCTTCTCTTCTGTTGGTGGAATCACCTGGACCTGCAGACAGGTGTGCACCTGCCATCCTCTCCACACAGCTCCGCAGCTGGCCTGCCTCACTCTCACCAGGGCTGCACAATTGTTCTGGGCAAACACCCACCCAGGTTTGACCCTCATAGACTACCCTGTGGCGGCCTGCACAGGCTGGCGGAGGGGGTTCTGGGAGCTCTGGAACTCAAGGGCTGTCAATCAGACTTCTATTGGAAGCAGAGTCTCAGTTGTGCATTAGACTGCTTCTGCCACCGACCAATACCGGTCGGAAAGGGCAGGCTCTCCCCTGGGACCCTGGGCAAATGCCAGAGTGTCTTTTGCATTTGTTCAACCTTTCATGAAGGCTCTTGGTGGGAACAGGTGGGCGCTCATGACTATCAGAGAACGTCCCCCTTTCTCTTCCCTTTCTGCCTTTATTTTATCTATCTGGCAGGCCCTCCCTGCCCTGACGTGCTTCAGCACAGCATGTCCACTTTCAAAGCAGTATTAATTTCCTGCTTCTGAAATTAATATTCAACCATCTCGATCAGCTCCCCTGGTGGGAAAAACAATGTCACCTGCTGCCCTCCCACAAACAACTAACCACGTACCCGCCCCCTCCTCTGCTGGTAAATATAGAGTACATGGCTGGGGGTTCACACTAGTGACCCCGAGGGGGCTTTTCTCCTGCTCTGATCCTGAGGGACCTGGTCAGGTGCCACCAGCCACCATTCTGCTCAGCACTTGTGAGCCAGAGACAGAACTCGTGTGAGGACAAAGAAGCACATAAAAGGGGCAGGCCGGCAGCATCATTGTGCTCTGCTTCGAGGTTGGAGAGCAGAGTCATTCTTGTCAAAAGCAGGTACTTTGTAGCAGCATACCTGAATTATGAGCCTGCTTATTCTCTTCTAAAAATAGCTACTTGATGACAAATATAGAGCTGCTTTTTTTTAACTTAAAAAAATCCTGACTTTATTGGGGACATTGCATTCATTTTGTTGGGGGAGGTCTATCTAGTCTGCCTTTCATTTTCTCCACATCCTTTTGTGGCTTGCCCAAGTATATCATGCAGTTTTATACCTCTGGGCCTTTGCTTATACTGTCCCCATGGCTGCAGGGAGCACGGCTCTCTCCTGTTGTGCCTCTCTCATTCTCAGTGACCAAATGCCTACTCATCCCTCAAGGCTCAGCTCAGACAGAGGTCACGTCCTCCAGGAAGTAATTCATGTCCCCTCCACCCCATCCTGGAAGCTCCTCCCCACTGATCTCATATACCCCGTGCATAGATTTCCCTTCTTCCTACCCACATTTTAATGAAAAAAATTCAACTGTATCTCTCTTCCCTTCTAGACAGTAAGCTTTTTGGCAGGAGGGAGTGGATATTTGTCATGGTGACGTTTCCCACAGCGACGGTGCTCCCTGACACAGGAGAGACGCTTAGGTTGGTGACAGTGCCCCTGTGCTGACCTCTGTAGAGGCGCTCACTCTGGATGCCTCCCCTCCTGGAGAGGAAGTGTCCTCGGGCACATCTGCCTTGGCGGTTCCTCATTTTTGTAGTGGCTGATGTGTGGAGCTGGGCTGCTCGGTAAGTATAGTTCTGTAATCTATATGCTCTACAGTCTGCATCAGGAGTTCTTAAAAATTTTTTTTTTGGTGCTAAAACCCCCTTATCATCTTAAATAAAAAAGGTGAAGATAACAAAGAGCTTTTATTTATCTGGGTCAAACTTATTGGGAGTGATTATATTATGAATTAAAATGGCAACATTTAAAAAATCTATTAATTTATTTAGAGATCATAATAACCCCATTACATGCTAACACAAATATTTTTGAAACATAATTTAGTGAGAAGGGTGGCATTGTTTTATGTCAGGGTTTCTCAGCCTGGGCGTTATTGCAATTTTGGACTGGAAACTTCTTCCGTGCAGGAAGCCCCCTAGTGCATGGTAAACGGTGGGCAGAACCATTTGTTTCTACCCACTAGATGTTAGTAGCGCTCCTTCTCTCAGTTATGACAACCGAAAGGCTGTCTAATGTCCCCTGGGCAAGGGGAGGGAGGAAACAGCGGCACCAGGGGTGAGAACTGCTGTTTGATTAATTTGCACATCTTTTTAATGTGTCCATCAATAGCAGGCATCTGGATTCTGATATCTGCTTCTGTAGTCAGTCTGTTGCAATCTGTTGGTTTGGTTGAAGCGTATGATGAAATTTCGGCCTCACACAGATACATGGGTGAAAAGGGAGACGTGTTTTAATAGCCTTTTAGAGATTTGCAGTTCTTTGATGCCACATGGAAATTCAGCAGGTGGTGGTTCCTTAAAGGTTGGCTGCAATTTGGAATCTGAAACTGCATCAACAAGCTTTTCCTACTCTGTGAAAGTGTGTAAGTTTATCTTGGACTTTGAATGGATCTTTTACCCAGGCGAGGTTTCCTGACACCATACTTAGTCACTTGGGAAATATTTGTGCAGGCCTTTTAAAAGTCGATGCATCTCACTATACAATATAGAAGAAATTATATGTTAATCTTTTTTTTGTGGTACTGGAGATGGAACCCAGGGGCATTCTACCTCTGAGCTACACCACCAGCCCTATTTTTTATTCTTTATTTTGAAACAGGGTCTCACTAAGTTGCGGAGGGCCTCACTAAGTAGCTGAGCCTGGCCGTGAACCCGGATCCTCCAGTCTCAGCCTCCTAAGTACTGGGATTACAAGCGTGTGTCACCACGCCCGGCTTTATATGTTAATATTATTAGAAAAGTTCCTAAGTACTGGGGAGCTGTCCAGGTCAGAATAGTAGATTTAACACTGGTAAAAAAAATACTATCTTTGAAGTGACCGTCTCAGTTTTGAGAAAATGGCTGCAAAATGCTAAAGTCTGCACAATTGTAGACTACACATTGTTCTTTCAAGTAAAAGTATGTTCTGTGTCAAAAGTGGCTTGGTCGCATACCAGTTTTGGGGATCTTCCCAAAAGCATTGAAATCAGATTACTATAGGGACGCATGCATTTCCACATTTATAGCAGCTTAATTCACAATAGCCAAACTATGGAACCAGCCTAGGTGTCCACCCACAGACGAGTGGATTATGAAATTATGGTATATACACACAATGGAATTCTACTCAACCATAAAAAATAACACAATTGTGTCATTTGCAGGAAAATGGATGGAACTTGAGATTATGCTTAGTGAGATCAGCCAGTCACAGCAAGTGAAAGGCCACATGTTTTCACTCATATGTGGAAGCTAGAGAGAAACTGGGAAATAAAGGGGACCTCAGATAAATGAGGGGGGACACGAGTGGGATGGGGGAGGGTGAGCCGGAGAGAGAGAGTGGGAGGGGGAAAAGAAAGGAGAGGTCTGATGCTGCTAACTATTCAAATAACCTTTTGTTCATACATGAAGTTACTTGTACTGATGTAAAGACTATGAGGAGGGGGCGGGGTGGGAACTGAAGGAAAACACAACAAATGTGTGTGCGTGGGTGTGTTCATCACTCTGAATATCACTATGATGTATAATTACAATGCACCCATAAAAAACATTAGAGAATAGTAAAAGCATTTATTTTGCTATTAACGGAAGAATCAATGTCAATTTCATCCTTAGCTTTGAAAGGGTTTATTTTGTTAAGACTTGCAAACTTCGGCCTTTTTGGTTCTATGGAACATCTCTATTGATTCATTTTATTTTCCATCTCATTAAAATTCTCATTTTATCATTAAAAAAATAGCTTGGTTGTTCAACCTGTAACTCAAACAGCCATATGGTGCTGGTGCTTGCTTTTCCTCAAGATAACCAAGTGCTTTATATGTCCTTCTCTTGTTCTCACAAAGACTATTGTAAAAAGTGAAGAGTTGAGATCTCATATTAAAAATGCTTATTGCTTCAACAAGGACATTCCTAAATGAAGCTAGCCCCCCTCCACCTACGCAAGCACCCAGATGCGAGGAATGTAGTTCAGAAAGTCCTCCATTCGGTTGTACCCACCATTGCTTTGGGGACATCAGTGCGAGTGTCAACATAGCAACAGAAGCAGAAAACATCCTATTTTTATTATGCAAACAGTTTTGATCTCTCTGAACCCTGAAAGGCTTTTGGGACCCAGGGGTGCATGGAGCACTTTGCAGGTCCACTCTGATGTTGTTTTTACTTTGATCATGAAACAAAACTATCGCCAGAGCTGGACGTGTGAGCACAGGAGCTCCAGATAGGAGACCGCCTCGTGGATGCCAAGGAAACAGCCACGGATTCAAGCTTGCAGGCTGGAAGGGAACTTTGAGCTCATCTAAGCCAGGCCCCTTCCATCAGTAGATGAGGCTGCTCAGCACAGAGAGGAAGTAATGTACCCTGAGCATCATAGCTGGTTGTGGCAGAGCCAGTCTCGGAACCCGGGGTCCTCTGAGTCCAGTGCTCTTCACAACAAGCCTGCTATTCACAAGTTCCTGTGTGGAGTCTGACACTCTACCCCCTGCACGTAGTCCTTGTTCTACTCAGCGTGGACAGTGGTTCATGGCTGGTGACGTACGCGCTGTGGCTTTGTCTGTTTTTGCCCAGCTGACGTTCAGGTAGGTGGCTGCCCATTTTCTTTAGCTGCTTGACCTATAGTTACTCTACCTGGCTAACCCGTGTGCTTAGTTGCACCTCTGTGCCCACACTTACACAGGTGGCTTTCCCCCTAGATCGGGCCACGTCGCTCTTTATGATGACCTAAGGAGCCCATTTGTACACCTGTATGTCCCCTCACTCACAGGAAATTTCTGGAACATTTCCTTGATCAGTCCTGACTTGGACCCATTTTCTCTCTTGGCAATTTCAGAAGAAAACTGTGGCCATTTGTCTCCATCAGACAGTTGGGGAGCAGAGAAGACAGATGTGGTTTCTCTACATAAATAAGCGGCAGAACACCAAGTCCAAATTATTAATGACAGTGAACATGAAAACCGCTTCCTGGCGACCTGTAGCTTTCTTTAGGAAGTGGGTTCCAGGGACTCACTGAGAAACTGGGACCTTCTCTCCCCTTGGTTGCGTCCAAACACCAGGAAGGGACACTCGACTGGCCATGTGAGAGCGTACAGGAAATATTCCAAGAAAAGTCTGAAATGGAACTCGGGAATCCTTTCCAGTCATGTTTTTCTTACATTTGCCCCATCAGAGAGATTTAAGAGTTAATGTCCTAGGTGATCTTCTCAGAAACTGCCCGGGGCTGGGGATCTTGGGGTGAGCTTGGGGGTGATTCCGGCTGCTTCCAGCACTCTGATGTGTGCGCTGGTAACCAAGGGCCCCACATCTCAGGACTGTGAAGTGCAGGGTGGCTTTGCGCCCAGAAGCACCTTGTTTCAAAAACAATCCTGCTGCGGCCCTTCCCTCCACCATGTCCCGGAACTCCCAGGCTCAGAAGGAGGGCTCTGCCACCTCCTGGGCTGCTTCTGGTTGGCTGTCCTAGGACCTGTGCCTCACACACTTGAGTTTCCTGGGTCAGGTGTCCCAAAGGGGGTAAAGACTTGTATTGCAAAACTGGTTGATCTTGGGGATTGAGTGTTCAGGAGGAGAATTCAAGCCACGCCCTGGCTCCCCTGGAGGATGCTCTGGGAATACCTAAAGGCCTGAGAAGCCAGCATCTCTAAGAGGGTGGGGGAAGGAGGGCCAATCAGAGAATAGCTGGGCAAGCCTCAGAGACTGTAGGTGGAATGGCTCCTGGCCTTTGGAAGAAAAGATAACATACCTGCTTGTTCAAAACCTCCAACCTGATAGAGGAGAAAGGCTAAACTTTTGGATGGGATCATTTAAAACACAATGAAATAATGATAAGAGGGAGCCACGCAGAGGTGCAGGGGATCCAAGAAGAGTGGTGTTAACTGGGGCCACGCTCCTGGAGGGCAGCTCCCAGTTCCAGTGTCATCAGGAAAGACGGAAGCTGCTAAGAGTGGCAGCCAGGTCCCTTGCCTCCCTGTCCCCTCACCCTCTCTACTGCAGTCCCCCTCTTCACAGGCCCAATGCGGTCACAGATCACCCCTGGGACTCCTGAGGACTCAGCTTGGTGGCAGATCCCGAAGGGCAGTGGCTTGCTAATGCTGCTGGGTATCGGAACTGGCAGCTGAGGGAGCTTGTTGGAATGCAGACTCCTGGGCCAGCTGCTGCCCAGTCTGGAGGTCATTTGGAGGCTGCTGCCCGGGGGCTCCTGAGAGGTTTAGGACGTGGTTTCGACTTTGGAGGTCTTGTTTTGTGTTGGGGGATCTAAACACTACATTTCACATGCCAGAGGGACCCCGAAGCCGGGCTGTAAATGATGTGTGTGGGTCAAGACGCCACACCTGATTCCGATGGGTCCAGGGGTTGAGCCCCTGGCCTGCAGCTGGGTGTCGGGGCCTTGCCACTCTGCTTGGTCCCTCGGTTCCCCCCACACCTCTCGCTGTGGGCTCCTGTGGTTTGTGTCCCGATGTGGCCAGGGGTTGGTACCCTTGTATTCTTCTCCACTAAGCCCGTTTCTTAGCCCTGCACCCAAGCCTGGGTTTGGGCACCTGCCCCCCCCCCAGTAGTGGCATGTGACTCTGGTCCCTGGAGGCATCTCTGTGTCAAGTGCTTCTCGTAGCACGCTTACAGAGGGAGGGGTCTCTCAGGCATCAAGCAGCAGTGATATGCTCAGGTCGCCTCAGGTGATGGGGGCTTATTGTAAGGATATATAAGGAAACTGGGAAACTGGGAGATGCTTGTGTTCCTAGCCTCATCGAGAACTGGACCACCATGGGGGCTCAGAAGGGTGCCTTGGCCCTCTGACTCTGTCTCCAGCACATGCCGTCTCTTTAGTCTCTGATGACTCACTGTTTGCCTGTCCCCAGTGGGTCTCTTGGCTTCTATTTAGCTCCTTCACCAAGTTTCTTTTCTTAACTCCCCAAGAGGTATGATACGATTGGGACCCAGGGCTCTGCCGCTTAGCCTCAAAGTGGCTGCTGTTGCTCGGGCACCAACTCCACATCCAGACATTTGTAGCCAGGGTGGTGGTGTCACCGGGTACAAAGCATGGTGACCAGTGTCTAAGGAAGGGCCTGGGGCTGCCTTCTTCAGATGGGAGCATGCACTTGAGAGGTGACCGTGATTTCAGGAAGAGCCTGGCCATGACCTAGGGCCAAAGCCACTCAGGGAGAATGCCTCTCCTCTGAGGCTTTTCTGATCATTCACCCAGTCCCCAGACATACCCATGCACGTTTCTCTGCCTGAGTGTGGAAAGTCTTCCTGGATATTCCCTACATGCTATTAGCACCCATTATAGGTGCCCATCAAAGGCTCTTGACTGACTCATCAAATTTGGAGTTGGGAGAGGACCTTGGGGTTACCCACAACGACCCTGCCCTGTACCACTTCCAGCTTAGGGTGCTCAGAGCCTTTGGATCCCTCCCCTCCCTGCGGCTCCTAGTTCAGCTTCTCCCGCCCTGGAAGGCCTTATATGGGGAAAGGCAAGAGGCAGCAGAACCGCACTCAGGCGAGGCTGCCGCGCACCGCACGGCTCCTCTCACTGACAATTACTCACTGCGGAGGGGAACATTTAAAGTTTGATGGGAAATGAATCACCAACGCTAATGAAAGACCACATTATGTGAAAGCAGTTTAGAGGAGGGGGTGTCGGGGACTGTAAGGAAGGGAAACCAGACTTCCTTTGTGGCTGGTTCACTGTGAGCACAGGGGACAGAGGAGGAGGGGCCCAGAGCGCCACAGAGCCATGGGCTTGGCTTTTCCTAAGGGGGAGACTGTTTAAAGGGAGAGGGGAGCGCTGTTCCCTCACTAAAGCATTAGGATTCTTTAGCTTGTCCTGTGGCCGGCAGGTTAGAAGTGGGGGGTGGAGGTGGGGACAGTGCCTTCCAGCCTGGGTTGAGGACCTTCAGACAGGACCCGGGTGGCCCGCTGTCCCATTCGCTTGGCTGTGAGGAGGCTCTGCGCACACCCTGGCAGGCTGTCCGGTGGGCGTCTGGCACTCCGACCCTGTCACCTTGCAGTCGGGGGCCTCGTCCACCAGCTTAGTTTACACAGAGCAGGTGGTGACTCGGCTCTGTTCTGAGAGCATCCCTGGCCAATGGTCTGGCCCTCCACCCTCTCCCTGCCCGTCTTGTCAGGGGGAGGGGAGGCGGAGTCTGGCCTGCTGCTCTGGATACGGCCTGTGTCCCTGCCCTCTCCTAATTACTCCTCCAAATCTCTAGACAGGTGGAGGGAAGAGGGACAGACAGCATTTCTGCTGAAGATACAAGAGCCTAACATCCCAAGGGGGTAAATGAAAGGTTTTTCTGTGCTACTGCTCCTCCCCGCCCCAGGAGCCACCCCAGAAAGGGACAGGGCTGTGTGACGAGGTGAAGACAGCGTGGACCTGCGGCCCACAATTCTAGTTCTGAGTCTGGGTCTGCTTCTAACTATGCCACAGGGGGCGGGGTGGGGGGGAGCTCTTAACTTCTCTGAGCCTGCTTCCTCATCTGTAAAATGGGAATAATAAGAGCCATCGCACAGGGACACTGTGATGCTCAAGCAAGAGGACACAGCTGCTGCTCTGTGCACCACAGAGGAGGGAAGGCCACCCTGCCCCCACCGCCCTGCCTCTGGCCTCACTGTCCTCTGTGGCCCCAGCTACCATTTCTCCTGGAGTAACTAAGTTAGGGGACAGAGCCATTCACTGAAAGGTTCCAGACATTTTTCTGGATCCCAGACCTCTTTGAGACTCTAATGAAAAGTCCAGATGCCCTCCCAAGAAGAAAACGCACACCAGCGCATCCAGCACCCACACTGTTTTCTCTAGGACTTCAGGGGCTCCCAGGAACTCTGAGGCCACAGGCAATGAGCACTTCTTCACCAGATGCAGTATCAGGCCGGGCAAGCACGAATTCAGCATCATGAGGGATGTGGTGCATGGCCCAGGTATTCCCCAACTCCTAAGCTGTCTCCCGCTGAGAAAGGCCCAGGGTGATCCTTCCAAAGCCGCCCAGTGGGGTGAGAGGGAAAAGTCGAGATATATTGAGCAGATGGTTAGGAAGGCCACCTCGGAGAGAAGGCTGCAGAGCGGGGTTGGCGTGGCCCGGAGGAGAGAGGCAGCAGGGATCGGCTACAAAGGGGCCAAAACACCCACCAGTGGCCACCATCTTCTTCCCCTTGACTGAGGTTCCAATAAGGGAGAAAAAATGTTTTCAGAAAGAATTGAAACCCTTTAGCAGGGAAAGTAGGTGAGCAACAGAACAGAAGCCTTGGGCTCTTAACTCCTGGGCTTCCAGCCGATGAGACAGTGTGTTATCTTGGCGTGGCTGAGGCCCTGGCAGGGCGAGGCATACCTGACATGGTCATGCTAAGGCCAGAGAAATATTGTCCCTATGGTACTATGCTGCCACCAGTTTTAGAAAACAGAGGCACCCTCTCCTCTCTCTTTTGTAGAGGAGGTGTCTCATAAAGATGAACGGCTGCTTCCTGTCCTTGGTCCACCCAGATCTGGGTGAGCTCTGCGAGGCTAAGCCAGGGGTCCCCATGCCCAGGCTGAGCATTGCCACCTCCCAGAGCTGTGAGAGAGGAGAGTCAGGCTCGGGTAGTTTTGATGGAGCCCTGTGCTCTGGCTGGTGCGGGGTCGCCAGACTTAACCACAAGCTCTGAATTCTCAGCTCCCGTCCTGGGACGATGTTCTGATTTTACCACCTTTGACTCTGTAGCCACCTTGACCTTGAGCTCATCCTTGCTGCATCAAAAAAATTTTTAAAAGCTAGCTATGATTTCAAAATCACACACAGTAGGAAACTTGGAGAGGAATAATCTAGAGAACCAATATGGAAAAGAAGAAAATAAAAAACAATCACCCACAATCGCACCAACCCAGACTTAAACACTAGTCACACTTGGTTAGCTCTAAGTTTGTTCCCCCCTACCCTGCATCAGCAGCATTTTAATCATCTCTCCTCAACTTGTTGGGACTTGGGGCTCTGTCTTTCAGCTTTCCTGCTTAGAAAATATCATAGCCATCTTCTAAGTCATGTGATTGCTCTCATGGGGTTATCTCATCTCTTTGGCCAAGAGAAATGTTGATCCGCCAACCACAGGAGGCGGGGCTGGGAGAGCTGGAGCAGTGGGCACTAAGCTGAGGAGCAGGCTGATGGGACCCCAGGGCTCCTCACCCTCAACCACAGCGAGGTCCAAGAGAGATTTCACCTGGACTAGAGGAGGTGCATACACACACAATCCTGCCAGAGCCGCGCCCAGTGGATCCATCCATGATCTTGCCTAGAGCCATACTCGCACTTCTGTGATACAAAATCACAGCACATCTAATCCCAAGAGCCTTTGCAGTGTGCTTTTTTGAGCCAATAGGAAATTTGGACAAAACTTCCTCTTTCCCATACCTCACTATATTGGACCCATTCACCTTTAGTACAGAGAGCTGTCCTGAGCTTTCTGAATGAAACGGGGCTCTTCCCTGCATGGCAACTAATAAAGTCAATGCCTGCTGTATACTCCTTTGCTGGTCTTTGTGTTTTTTTCCCCATGGCATGGGTCTGTCTCACTCCACTCATCCCTGTGGTCAGCAGACAATCTCTTTCCTTTTGCTATCATTGCTATCAATGATAATGATATCATTATTCATGGAACCTTTCTCTTCCTGTCTGTCCATCAGGGGAGCTTTCTCAAGTTTCTTGGGGGAAGGTTGAGTCCTGTTTTCTTTCCCCAGATCCTCGAAGGGTCTGCATGCCAAAATGGTTAGCCTTGGTTGCCTGGTACCCCATCCACTTGTTTTTCTAGTTGGGAACTTTTCTTCTCTTAAATTGTTCATAGAATGAATGGGCAGAATCATTTGTTTCTGTTAATATGAACTGAGAGCTGAACAACTGTTCCATCTCCCATATTTAGTCCAATACCCTTGTCCCCCAAACTGTTTGGATTTAGGCTTATTTTGGAAATCAGAGCCTGCTTGGGCCAATTAGAAATAGAAGAATTTCCGGGTAAAGTTGCCAAATGTTCACTGTTGGGGAGAAGAGCTCTGGAGTCGAGTGCCACTGTTCTTCCCTGCTCCCTCTCCTGCCCGTCCCCACGTCGCAGTCTTCTCCCTCTACCTATTGGGCATGATTTCAAGCCAATATTGAAAAAAGCTGGGCTTTCCTGGATGGCGGAGGAAGCTACTGTCTGAACATCGGGCCCAACGCAGTTGGTGCCTGTCCCAGCACTTCCTCGCAGATCACGTGCCCCCCCCCCCCGAAAGCTTTCTTTGATGGCAAATGCAGCCACAGTGTTTTCTCTTACATAACTGGAATCGAAGGGGGCTCTTGAATCCCATCTGCAAATTTGTGCAAATGATATGCAAAAATAAGTGCTATGGCTGACACTTAACACCTAGCAGGAGACAGCTCAGCGGTGAGGGCACAGGTGAGCCTTGAAGCAGAGGAGAGGAGGGAGCGAGGGCGGGGCTCTGCTAGTGTCTGTAGCAGTGGAGGGCCTTGGGGTCTTCCCTACCTTCCTTCCACCTTGGGGGCAGCCAGTGAGGAGCAGAGGGGTCGGGGGCTCCCTGTCCCTTTCTCACTATGAGAGCATCTTCAGAGTTGGGGGTGAGGATGGAACTGGACCATTCCAGGTACCACAATGGTGACCTAGGGTGAGGAGTTTGAGAGGCTCCCCAAGCCCTCTGACCCACCCATGCCATTCCATCCATTTACACCAAACTGTAATACTTTATAGTTAACTTCAAATTATTCCCCAGGGAGGTTAAGCTTCACAGACTTTTTTACTTTTCTATGATTCCTCTTGGACCATTATTGCACCGTTTAAACTTGCAATCTTATTTTTTTTTTTTTTGTGGTGTTGGAGATTGAACTTTCTGAGTTACTCCCCAGCCTTTTTATGTTTTGTTTTGAAACAGGATCTCGCTAGGTTGCTGAGAGTCTCACTACTTGCTGAGGCTGTCCTTGAACCTGTGATCCTCCTGTCTCAGACTCCCGTGTACTTGGGATTATAGCTGTGCGCCAACATGCCCAGATCAATCTTAAAATTGGAAGATTCTTCGGTAATCATCTGGCCCAATGTCTGGATTTTACTCACGAGGGGACTAAGACACTAAGAAGTGGCTTGTCCCAGTTCACAGGTCTAGACACTTCATTGATGATACTACCTCTCTGGGTGACATCACTTCTTGGACAGCAGATCCTTTAAATTTAGGTGTCATTTGAGATATCAGGAGCAAAAATATTTGTCTCTTTTTAAAGGGTCAAGAGTTACCTTATGAATGTACTTCTCTGTAGTCCCTAGGAAAGCATGTGGACTTGTGAACATCACCAACTTTGCAAAAGACCAGGCAGCTGCTTGGGCTGCAGAGGTGGCTCTTGTAAACAGCTCCTGGCTGCCCCAAAGTGCCCCGTGTTTGCGATCACTCTACCCTCTGGCTAGTCATAAGTGATCATGGGGAGGGAAAGAAGGAGGGGATAGCAGAGTGGGATGCGTGTCATGTAGGCAAGCACTTGTTGAGCACTATGTATATTTCTGACATTCAGCTTACTGCTTTACCCAATATTATCCCCATTTTACAGATTGAGGAAATGGAGGTTTAGAGGGGTTTGCCAGAAGTTTCACAACTAGTAAGTAAGAGGGTGTAGGATTCAAAGCTGGGGCTTTCCGATTTTGGAGCCTAAGTTTGTCATCACCATGCTCATGGGACAACAGGGTGGGGAGACAGCCAGGTTCCCAAGGGAGTTCCAAGTAGCCACAGCAAAGAATGATTCTTTTATACCCCATTGTTTAGATGACAGGCCTTGATGGGCTTTCTATTATCACAGTGTAAGAGAAAGCAAGAAAGGGAGGAGAGGTGTTCCCTGTATTGGTCAGGACTTGTTTTAGCTTGCCCAGTTTTTACTGGGACTAGAGAAACTGGAATTTTCCCTGCGGGTATGGCCTAAGGGTATTGGGGTTTTTACTCTGTGCTGGTGAAGAACGTTTACAGGCTCAGATGAAACACACTGAGCTGTTTATTTGTCCATTTAACAAGCATTTCTGGGATACCCTCTGCCAATTCTCAAGCTGGTGAGGAAGCAGGGTCATCCACCCAGAGAATCCAGCTCAGATTCAGATCCATTACCTAATTCCAGAGAAGCTTTTTGTTGATCACCTAGGGCGATTGCCACAACCCCTGTATCTTTCCCACGTCTCTGTTGTTGCTTTACCAATAGGGATCTCTGCCACAGAGGAATGGAGAGGAGATGGAGAAGTTGGTTAGAACGTGGGTTATAGTTTTCGGAAAGGATCTGGAAGCCAAAGACTAACAAGAGGTTTTGGCATTATTTGCGACTATCCCTTCTCACTGGTGTTCCATTGCCCTGGGCACTTAAGTCAGGATCATGATGTAAGGGCCAGCTGTTCACTTAAAAATCCATCCCAGCATCCTCAGCTCCACCTCAGAACTAACTGCCAGTTGCCACTCGCCTGCCCCAACGGAATTAACGGAAGCTGCCAACAGCACTCTCCTGACCTCATTGGACAGAACCGTGCCCTTCGCAGACACAAGCTCCTCTCTTCGGAAATAGCCTCTCCGTTCTCTCAGAGCAGAAAGTCCTCTCATGTGGAGTACAAGTGTCAGAGAAGGAGTTGGGGCCGTCCATTTACTTCCCCCAGGAACCCGTTTATTTGCTTCCATAGGAGTGTCCAGATCAGTCCTATGAAGAGGGACTGGCAGGGGCAGACAGAAGTCGAGGACAGAGTGTGCATGCAAGGACACTAAAGTGCTTCTGCCTTGAGAAGCACGCTGCCACTGCAGGCTGAAAGTGATAGAGACCAGCTTAAGTCAAATAGGGGTATTTATTAAACACATCTGGCTAGCCTCATCACCAGAGATATTGCAACATAGCTGCAGGCAGATGAAGAAGACTTGGAAAGCATTCATTACTGCATGAGTTTAGGGATCAGTCCCTTCTGGAGGGCAGCAAGTGCTGCAAGTCTTGGAAAATGTGTATTTGGAGAGTGAAATTAGCAGAAGAAAAGCCCTAGGATTCAGAGCCATCTGGGAGGATGGAGACACAAACTCGAGTCATAAGTGGGCCTGGAAGGGAGACTTCATGACTGAGAATGCCTTTCTGGTTCCCGGCTCTAGATGGATTGAAGGTCATGGCTGATGGGTGACTGTGTGCACACAGAGGCAGCCTCCTCCTGCACCTGTCTGTCTTAGACTTTGGGAAGATTGTCTCCAGGCTGAAGATTGTTAGGTAGATTAAAATATCAAGGAAGGTTATAGTTGCTTTTCCTCCCTATTGCCAGGAGGCTGGACTTCCAGACAGTTCTAGTGGAAGTTTTCTGTAGCAAGGGAGAACATGGGGATTTAAATTTTCCTCTTGGCCCTGCCAAGCTGTGTGCCCCAGGACCAGTCGTTTAACCTTTTCAGCTGTGCTCTGAAAAGATGTATGCTACTCTCTTCAGGACTCTTTTAGTGGTTCAGAGGGAGAATAGCCATAAAAAAAAAGACATGTAAACTGTAAAGAGCTGACATCATGTGCAGTGGTGAATGATCTCTAGACCCCTGGGATGGTTGGTGCACATGCTTGCCTGGAGCAATTGTCACTCAAGGTAATCAATCCTTCCATCCCTGGGATTCTCCTAGTAAGGTTACTGGAACAGAACTTAATGGATGATTAAACATAACTGGACCCACCACCCACTGCTTTATTCCCAGCAGATATGGGCCCAAGGCAGCCTCTGTTTGCAAGAGTGGAATGTGTGAGGGGGAAGGGATCTTTCACAACCTTTGAGAGCAATATGAGTGGCAAGTTATTTTTGTTCAGGAACACAAAGCTAACGGCATTAGCAGGGAAAGATGCAAACCGCATCTTGCCTATTTAAAGCAATACAGGAAGGGAATAAAATTATACAGGCAAAGAGGTTTGTTTGTTTGTTTCCCCAGCCAGGAATCCTGGTTATGAAATTCACACAAACTACAAAGATGCTCCATATTCTCTCCTCAACTCCTGATATGGTGTTTCTTATTCCTTAGGGTGTTTCTTTAAGAAAAAAAAAAGACTCCTAAAAATAAGTGGTGTCACAATGCTTCAACTTGCTATCTCATTTGAGCTTTATGTTCGCTTGAGAAAAATCTCAAGGCACTATTTTCTCTTCTGTAGTAGTTGATTCTCCCAGGCACTGAGTGGAGGAGGGTAAATGTCATTTTTCCAAGCATGCGCTCATTCATTTATTTCCTATGTATTCAGCGCTATCATGTGCTATCTCTGCTGGGGGGGGTAACAAAAATCAAAGAAGCTCTGGCTTTAAGGGGAGAAAGGACGCATTTTCTAGTATCTGCATTTGGGTAGATAGTGACCTAAGAGGGAGATGACAGGTTGGGGGGTCAGAAGGAGGAGCAGTTATTTCTAGGAACGCTGATTTTCTGGATGTAGATTGAGTGCCTATAAAAGAAATAGGCTCTACCACTAGAGGTACATTTAAACCAGATCCCAGGTGGCCTTGGATGGCAGGCTAAGGATTGGTGACTTTATTTGAAGGCACAGGGGATAATTGAGGGTTTTTTTTTTTGGCAGGGGCAGGGGGTGGGTTGGGGCAGGAGAATGGTATGATTGTTTGGCTCTTAATGGATCCCATAATTTGGAATTTCATTTTTGAGAATGAACTTGGAAGATAATCCCAGGGTGATCCAAGGATGACTGGAGGATGTTCAGAAGTGGACCGCAGTTTGGACTCGCCCTCCTGCTAATTTAGTTTGCTCCTCTCGTTTTCTTTAGCATGAACAACTATGCACGTGTACACGGCAGAGTTGAATTATTTTGCAGTTCACTTCCGTGTCTGAAACTGGCTCTAGACACTTGTAACTGAAAATGCAGACAAAGTTCCATAGCCCACGTGGTTGCAAGGGAGGCACTTGCCACCCCAGTGATGTTCCTTCCTAAGAGGAAGGACACAGAAACATAAAACGACGATATCCTCCAGTAACCAAGAATGAACACACCAGCTGTCCCGGAGGGTGGGATGTTGGTGAGCGCCAAGCTCTGGCAATTTTGGAAGAAGTCTGGACCTTGTCACTAATTTGCTGTGTGACCTTGAACAAGTCACTTTTCTCTTCTGGGCCTGACTCTCCTTATCCGTAAACTGAGAGGTTAGACTGGATGATCCCTCAGCTCCCCTTGGGCTCTGATGTTCTGTGGGTTTAGGGGCGCCGGCAGCTCTGGCATGACAGGTCTGATGATCCCCATGTTTCCCTTTGCTCTCACTGGTATTGAGAGAGACAGCATGGCTGCGATGCACTTTTGCTCAGAACCCTGGCCAGATCTATGGCCTGAGTTCGAGTCCTGGCCCTGCTATAGGTTAGCAGTGTGAACTTGGGCAAGTCATATGACCCCTCTGAGCCCGTTTCCTTTCTAAAAAGTAGACAAATGAATATGTCCATGCCCTCTGGCCAAAGGAGACAAAGTGCAGCTGTGGGAATTACTCTTTGACAGCTAGCTCTTGACCGATGGGTATTATTGCTGATCAGGATCAGCTGGGTGTCCAGAGGATGTCAAGTGTAGCTGGACTATAGGGTTAATGTGGCTTGTGGCTCTTTTGTTGCAGGGTGAATTGTTGACTTCTCTGGCTCAGCAGTGGCTGCATAGCGGCATTAAAGACCCCAAACAGAAAAGGCTGCAACATAAAGGATTATTAGAAATAAAAGGCTCATTGGTCCTTATCACAGGCCTCAAAACCAATGGACCTAGATTATAAAACTCAGACAATGAAAACATGTCCCAGAACCCATCTGGGTCTGCTTTAGAGGGGCAGGTAGATTTTACTTTGACTCAGTCACATACTTACCCTGTAGTATTGACATGGGGTAGCAAGAAGTCCTCTGTAACATAAATTTCTTTTAGAGGGCCTAAAGAGAAATTCAGGGCCATGTGATGGTCCATGAATAGCCAACTGCAAAGTGGTTTGCTGAACTACTATAACAGAAGTTGTGTCTTTTGTGCTGTCTGTGAGGGTCAAGAGTAAATTCAGCCGACCTTTTTCACTTGTGTTGATGAGCACTGGGGACTGTAGCTCCCAGACAGAGCAGGAAGGATTCTTCCAAGTACTCTGAGTTGCCTGTCCCAGAGGGTTCTGAGTATCCTTTTCAGAGACCAGCAGAGGGGCAGTAATTTGAAATGCCTGACAGTCTCTAACACTATCTTGACACTTGAACCTATAGGGTAAGTGAGTGTATTGGCAGGTATGATTATGTTGAAGCCTGATGTCCAAAAATAAGTAACATCCTGGCAGGGACAATCTGGCTGGGGATATATGCATCCTTTAGCACAGCAGGAATGGGCCATTTTTTTTTGGTCCCTCAAGGTACACAGCTTCCTTGTAGAAGTAAGAATTAAGAGTAGAATTAAGCACCCCCTGCAGAGCAAAGACAGGCTGGCTATTGTAGCTAGAAGAGTCCCCTGGTTAGCTCCTATTCCTGATGGGTGAGGCTTGGCCGATGGGGCTGTACTAACTTTTGCAGAAGCACCTTACTGATGTGAGGTCGAGGTTCAATTTGTAAAACTCAGGTTTGGAATTATGTGAATGAATTCAAGAACCAGAAGGTATCTGTGAAAGGAAATCTACCTTCTTATGTGTTCAAAGGGGAGTAATTAAGGTGGCGTGGAGATGCACACTTGTAATCCCAGTACTTGGGAGGCTGAGACAGGAGGATAGCAGGTTCGCAGCCAGCCTTAGCAACTTGTGAGGCCCTCCACAACTTAGTGAAACCCTGTTTCAAAATAAAGAATAAAATAGGGCTGGGGGGGTGTAGTTCGGAGGTAGAATGCCCCTGGGTTCAATCCTCAGTGCCACAAAAAAACAACAAACAAAAACACAACAACAACAACAACAACAAAGAGTAATTAAATTTTGTTAACAGTTGAATTTGGAACAGTAGCCAAGGTTGGAACCCTCCCCCCCCCCAAGAGTTTTTTTTTAAGTGGAAGAAGACCATAGAGAATAAAAAGTAACAAGATGAAGGTAAGGGAGGGACTGTATTGAGAAAATAGAGGACATCAGAGTGCAATAGTAGGCAGTAGTTGAACCAAGATCTCAACATCACGTGAGCATCCTCCAATCTAGCCATATTGTTATTTCATTTAGTTGAATATAGCTTTATACTTGTATTTATATATCTTTTATTTTTAAACAGTGTAACTTAAATCATAAAGCCAATATAGAAAATTTAGGGAGCTTGACTTATGAGAACGTTAATCACAGTCTTGTTCAAAGCAAGGTAGCGTTTCCTCATCTATGGTAAATTCATTTTTCAAAGTCTCTGGATGGAGTCAAGATCTTTTTATCTTGGAGCTAAAACTTAGGGTCTCATCATCTGATATAGAAAGGCTATTATGTATGTATAATGTCCACAAAAAGAAATGCAGTTGAATAACTTCCTTTTTAGACATTTTGCATTGTTTATATGGACTCTAGATGGTCCTAGAATGCAGGCATGTCAGTGTTGTTTCTGACCCATTGTTTCCAGATTCCCAAGAGAGGGAATATGGAAATATTCTGGGCAGATGGAACTTTAAAAAAGAAAGGGAAGGAAAGGAGAAAGAAGAGAGGAGAGAGAGAGAGAGAGAGAGAGAGAGAGACAGACAGACAGACAGACAAAGGAGAAGGAGGAGGAGGAGGGAGGAAGAAAGGAATTCTCAGAAACAACACAAAGACATGCTCTAAGAGGAAGCCTTTAAAAGGCTTGGAAACAGTGACATGGGTAAAGTTTGTCCCAAAGGATGCTGGTTGAGGGGAATCCTCCAAACCCTGAGACCAGCTGGAGTGTAGATTTTTCAGGCTTAGGCCTGTGCTCTTCCTGGTGACTTTCCCACTTATATCTAAAGCATTAGACAGCAGATAGAACTAGGAACAGTCATCAGAAGGCTGGAAAGCAGTGCATATCTGACAACAAAAAAGCCCCACAGCACCTCATTCCTAGAACAAAATAAACCTAAAGCTAAAGGACTACAAGGAATTCAATTCAGCCTCAACTTACCTCCATCTGTGGGCCCCCTGATGTACAACATCACCAGGTGAGGGTCTCGGCTGTCTTCCAATGCAACCCGCTTCTGCCAGTACTCATGCTCCAGTTAAAAACCACCAAGAACACACCTGCAGTTGAACCAAGTTGTTCTTTTTGCAAGAAGGAAGAATGCACACCAATAAAGAGAGAATTAGGAAGAACTTATTAGAGGCTCGGGCTCTTGTCTGGTGATTTGGGGAGGGTTTAGGAAGTGCGGCTTTCTTCTGGGTTGGATTTTATCAGTAAGCAGGGATGATTCTATGATTGTGTGTCTTAACATTTCTTATCTAGAAAGTGAGAAGAATGGAGCAAGGCTAAGGTTGCAGTTGGGAAGGAAGCAGCATTCATTGATTCATATTAGCTGGGATGGGGAGATGTTTGGTGTTTTTACGATTTCACAGTGACCTTGTTTTGGTCTGTGTTTAGATGAGATTATGAAGTAGTTCGCTTTTTGGTCTCATTTTGTGGCCAAAGAGTGACCATCTCTGATGTTGGTGTCCTGTGAGACTGTCTATGTCCAACAGAACACCATGGTCTGGTGCCCAAGGGATCTCCTGACAACACCGAGGCTTAGCTGTGTGCATCAGGCCAGCTTTTGAATGTTACACACACACACACACACACACACACCGATTCTTGAGTACTAATGGGAGACTCAAATAGGAAATGGTTATGAGAGGATTTGTAAAACTGAGAATGAAGTGAATGATTCTTAAATTGATGCTTTTCTTATCTGGGAGACACTTAACCAGAAACCTTAGCCATTGAGAAAATAGCAAAGATATTAAAAGCAAGCAACCAACATTGCTGAGCACCTGAAATCCAAGTCCTTCAATGCTCCCTCCCTCCACAAAAACTCAGAGTTTTACACAAATAAAACTCTAGGCTGTTTTACATGCATTTCTGGAAAGCTTGGTTATCATGCTCATAGAGTATTAGAAATAGAGGAAGGTAGGGAAGGAAATGCTTAGAAGCAGGAGCAGGAAGAGCAGCATTGAGTATGGATGAACCTTGAAGACATTATGCTGAATGAAAGAAGCCAGACACAAAGGACCACCTAGCATTTAAGTACATTTTTATGAACCAAGTGCAGGATAGGCAAATCCAGAGAGATTAGTGGTTGCCAGGGACTAGGGGAGGAGAATTCGGAGTAACAATTAACACGTGTGTTAATCAGCTTTCCATTACTATAGCAAAATACCCAAGGCAATCAACTTATAAGGAAGCAAGGTTTATTTTGGTTCACAGTTTCAGAGTTTTCTGTGCGTGGTCACTTGGCCACGTTGCTCTGGGCCTGTGTTGAAGCAGCACATCATGGTGGGAGTGTGTTGGGGAGCAAAGCTACTTACCTCGTAGGGGCTGGGAAAGAAAGCCGGGTGTGGTGGCACATGCCTGTAATCCCAGTACTTGGGAGGCTGAGACAGGAGGATCACAGGTTCGAGGACAGGCCCAGAAACTTAGCGAGGCCCTCAGCAACTTAGTGTTTCCAAATAAAATAGGGCTGGGGGTGTAGCTTGGAGGTAGAATGTCCTGGGTTCAATCCCCAGTACAAAAAAAAAAAAATACCCAGTACAAAAAAGTAAAAAAAAAAAAATGAGAAAGCGAGAAGGGGAAGGGACTGGAGTTGTAGTATGTCCTTTAAGGGCACATCCCCAGTGACCTAATTTCCTTCCACTAGGGCCACCTCTTAAAGGTTCCACCACCTCCCAGTAGTGCCCCATGCTGGGGACCAAGCCTTTAACACATGGGCCTTTTGGAGACACTTAAGATCCAAACCACAAGAAGAGGTATGACATTTCTTTTTGGAGGTAATGAAAGTGTTTGGAATTAGATAGCAGTGATGGTTGCACAAATTTGTGAGCATCTAAAAACCACTTTAAAAGGGAAAATTTTATATTTGAATTATATATTAAAAAAAAGCATTTTAAAAAAGCCTGCAGAATTGCTCATCCACCTGGGACCTTGCATATGCATAATCCTCTGATTCCCAAGGTTCCACCTGGGCTTGTCCTCAGTGTTCCTGCAACCCAGGGGGAGACCCAGGTGAGGGGCCTGGGAGGCTCGGGGTGGGGTGCGGGGGCTCTTTCAAGGGACCTTGGGTTCCCACGTGCACAGGATTTGGGACACGGGGCCTGAATTTTAAAGTAAACATTTTGGAGATATTAAAGACATGGATTCAAACTTGTTGCTGGAGGCACACTCCCACCTTGAGGAGTGGCTTCCCACGGCACCACCCTTGGTGGATCCCAGGGGTCAAAAACCAAGACATGGTAACCAGTATCCTAGTTCTGGGAGACTGTGACCAAGTTGAGTGGGGGCCAGGGAAGCAGAGGGGTGGTTATTTATTGATGGAGAAGTGCCAGTGATGGAGAAACTTGCTCCAATGGCTGCATTTCAAGGGCCTGATGGAGACCCAGGTCAATCCTCGACTTGGGGCTTCTGCCTGGGCTGGCGCTGCACTCTTGCCAGAATGTGCAGGGTGGGATGGAGTGAGCAGGAGTGGAGACCGCTAGGGTGATCACGCGCCCATGCCCCAAGCTCCCCTCCTCTCCCTCTGCAAATCCCAACAGGTGTAAAGAGCTTGCACATTGGTCATGCTTCCTTCGGGGCCCAGAGACCCTCACGGGTTACCTTAACTCATGGCGATGTATTGTAAGGATGTGCCTGGAAATTGGGAGGCCCCCAGGTCTCAGGGCACCATAAACACTGAGGCAGATTGGCTTCCAGGGCTCAGGACAGGATTGGCGGCTCTGCAGTGGCCCGAGGGATCTGGTGATCTTCCGAGCTTCACAGTAAGATGAAATTCCTCCAGCACCTAGCCTGGCTCCCGCTCTCTGTCTCCACAGACCCGACACTGTGGCCCTCGGCTGGCATGTCAGTTGTCCATTTTCAGGCCTTCTGCTTGCCCGTGCCTCTCCCATTTGTCTTTTAGCTTTTAGGCACACTACCAGCTGCCTTTGCTCTCGCGTTCAAACTTCTCAAGAGAATTCAGTGAGACCCACTGTCGCTGTGGCCCGCGTTAGTGGCCACTTTCATGCTAGGCCACCTCATGGGTCTCTGGGTGGCCCCTCTGGTTTAGTTGGCTGCAGATCAGCAGCAGGACCACATAGGATGACTGTGCTTCCTGGGTGGCCAGGACTGTCTATGGCGAAGGGGCCGGGGAGATGATGGATGTTGGATAAGGGAATGGCAGGTCTCCTAACACTTAGCCCGCCTGAACTTTTGTCCCAGCAATAAAAGTTATGAAACACCCAGTGGTGGTGGCAGGGAGGTGCTTTGAAAAGATCCCAGGGGGCCCTCACTGTGCACAGGAAGTGGCAATCCCAGGGGAGGTCTTGAAAGGAAGTACTCATTCCCGTGTGTGTCTCTTTTTGTGATTCTGTAAACGAGAACAAGAAAAGGGGACTGGACAAGTTTGTGGAGGTCTCTCTGGCTACAGAAGTGATCCACAGATTGCCATAAGAAATGGGGTCCCTTGCACCCCTGTCTGCCCGACACCTGAGTTCATCCGAACCTTTGCCTTTTTATGTGAAACTGAACCATCCTAAATCTGGAGATAGTATTTGAAGCCTAGTAAATGCTTAGACGTTTGCTGAATGGACGGATGGATGGATGAATGAATGAATGGGTAGGAGAGCTCACTCCCGCTGTGTGGACATGGGTGCCCAGGCCCAGTGGAGACTCCACCGCTCTACTGTGGTCATAGTGGAGAGAGCTATATGAAGGGTAGGTTCATCCCTAGCTGTGTGTCTGGTCTTCACCACTGAGACTGAAATAGCAAGTACAAATGGGGTGAAACCTAAAAAGTCCATGGGGGGGGCTGTGTTCTGGGAGCCAGGTCTTGGGGACAAGCTGGGGAAGACTAGCATTTCCTATGAGGGGAACATCACCGTCAGTGTCAAAATCTATGTGGCGCCCATGAAGGCTTAGAGTCCAGAGTCTGGGTCTGTGCATCAGTTTGGGGCAAAAAGCCAAGAGCCAGCAGGATCTGAGAACAGGAGGCCCTGGGGAGAGAGGATGCTGAGTTGCTGGGAGGGGTGGCCTCCAGTTGGCGGTCAGGAAGGATGCCTGGGTGGTCTAGACCTCAACTGTCTTAAAGATGCAGCTCTGGAGTCCAACATGTGCCAGCTTGCTGCTGAGCAGGCCCTTCCAGTGAGTCTGAGGCAGTGTGGGGAGCAGAGGCAGGGTCTGGGCAGGAGGAAGGGGCTGGGTGCCCCGGACAGCTCCAGGGGTGGCCCCTCGCAAAGTCCCACTGTCCAGCTGCTCACTGTGCAGCTGAGGATCTGTGGCACTCCCCCAGTGAAGCGTCCCTCTTCCTCCTCACTACCTAGAGCCGCTCCCTCTCTTGAAGCTGATTTGCCAGGGTCTCCTCCATCCCGATTTCCTGTATTCTACCTGTTATCTCAAGGCCTCGTCCACTGGCAAGGAATTTTTGCCTGGCACTTTGAATAGAAATCCCAACCCAACCCTCTCTGTACCCTGGGTCCTTATGGAAAGATGACCCCATCACCATCCCACCGCAGGCTTCTCCTTACAGTCAACGCATCATCATCCCCAGACTCTCAACAGGCTTCTTTCTGACCCATCTTGTCACCTACTTCTGCAGCACCTCCACCCACATCAGCGATAACAGAACTGACTTTGACTCTTACCTAGCACGACACCTTCTCGGCTCCTACCTGGTCTGGCCAAGAGCTGCTGCAGGTCACAGAACCTGGTGCGTTTAGGCCAGCACAAGATTTCCCACCTTTGCTTAGTTAGTCCTCAGTGTTTCTAGTTTCTGGCCAGCTCTGTCCTGTGTCCCACCATAGCTCGAGACTCGTCAGTCTCCTGAGCCTGGTTCCTGCCAACTCCCCACCCCCAGCCCCAGCTCTCAGCAACTTCGCCCTTTACTCCAAGATAAAAGCCAAGCTCCCTAGCTGGCCCCTTCTGCAGCTGCTTCCTCCATAGTGCTAGAGGGTTCCTATGACAAGATGGCGCCAGCACCATCCCACCACGGGCTTCTGCACTTACTGTCTCGGTAGTGTTCCCTCCCCTGCACTTCTAAACCCTCACCATCCATCCATCTGACATTTACCGTCCCTTCTCCCCACAAGAACATTCTGTGAGACTCTTTGGACTAAAATCGCCGCTGACCTCTGTATCATAAGCCTAGTGGACTCTACTTCTCAGGCCGCACATACCGGGAAGGCTCCAGGAGGAGGCTATTGACCGCTCTCCACCCCTGAAACGCTCTCCTGCCTCCACTTCCTCACAGCTCTGTCTCCTGGCTTCCCTTCTAGAAGCCTCTCTAGCTGGTCTTTTCCATTCTCCTTCCTAACATCTTCTTCTGTTCACCTAGCCGGATGGCTGGGCCGTTCCAGGCTCCTTGAGGCTTCTCTCTGTAGCTCCAGTCAATGTGGTCTCCTTGGGGGAGCTGCTTCAAAGGTTCAACTACTATTGGGATGACTCCCCCCCAACCCCCAGGATCTGAAGCCCAGGTGGCATCCCGAGGGCCAAGTCTGTACAGCCACCTGCCATTTAGGAAGTGCCTCTTGGCTACCCCCCCAACGAAACCCCAAATCTGCTCATTCTCCTTTATTTCCTTTTTGGTAAATACTGTCTCTGACCACTCAGGTGGCCAAAGCAACCCACACATGGGCTCCTTCTCCTCCTCTTTGGTGGTGGTTCCTCCTTTATGTCCACACCCAGCCTGCCTCCAGCCCCGTCCATGCCTCCTTCTTACTGTCTGTGGAGTTCATCCTAGTCTTCAGTCTGCTGCAACCCTGCGCTAGACCAGAGCATCTTTTGCAACAGCCACTCACCTCTTTTCTCAGTCTTGGGGCGTCCATTCCCCGTGCAACTGCCAGAACCAACCTCTAAGAATGCAGACCTGTGCATGCCTAACTTCAGCCTAAAATTCTCAGGGGCTCCCCCAATGCCTTCAGGGTAAAGTACAAATTCCTTAGCAGGGTATGGGGCCCAGAGAGATGGGGGTTCAAAACCTGGCAGTGTTCAAGCTGTGCACCTCCAAAGAAGTTACTTAACCTCTATGAGCCTCTGTGTTCTCACGTACATAACAAGGACAATACTCCTGCCTCCCTGGGGGCGGGGAGCATTCATAAAATGAAGTCCTGTTTGTGTGCCCTTTTGCCCCTAGCCCAGTGCCTGGCTTGCTATAAGTATGCTGTGAGAGGGACCCACTGTTTGTGCTCCCAGCCCATCCAGTCCCCCATTGTCTTTTCCTGTCAGCCACACCCATGCTCTGGGCTACAGCCATCCTGACTGCCGGTTCTCCCTAGGACTGGACACACTTCCTAATTTCCTCCCATTCACACTGTCTGCAGCCCCCATCCTGGTGCTCCACTCCTGATAACTCCTCCTCTTTGCACAACTTACTCCTCAAAATTGTTTAAGGCTCTCCTTGGAAACCACCTTCTGGAAGTTCCTCCTAAACACAGTGAGCCTAGTGGCTGCTCCTACATGTTTCCATGACAGTCTGTCCACATTCCCACAAGGGCCTTGCTTCACAGTCACGCAGTTACCTTTCTCCCAGGTGCTCTCCACTGTGTGGGGACTCTCAAAGGGTGGAGAGCATCTTATTTCTCTTTATATCCTTAGTCCCTGGCATGTGCCTCAGACGTGCTAGGCTGTCAACGGCCATTTGTCGAATGAACCAACTTAAACATGGCATTCTCTCCAGGTGGCTTTCAAACTCTTGCTCTCATTGTTTCTTGTTTATTTTTCTGGTCTTCTGGAGAGCAGGGGCTGTCAGCCCATGATAGGATTGTAAGCTCCCTGAGGGCAGGGCCCCTAGCAGAGTGGAGACCCATAGAATTTGGGACAGGTGACTCATAACAAACACCCACAAGAAGGGAAATCTAGTGTGAGACACGGGCCATCATGTGACCTCGGGGCCGTGGAGGCTCCTGGGCTGCTTCAGAGGTCCTGTGGGGGCTGGGGGAGGCAATCATGAAGTGCAGAACAGAGAAAATATGGGGAGGGGAGGTGCCAGGCAAAGTGCCAGAGGAAAGGCACAGCTTCTCATTTGGGCTGGCTCGGAGGATTGTGGACCTTCGCCACAGGGGGATGGTTAGGAAGAACTGACCTTTACTACCAAACCCAATTTAGATTGTGTTTTGAAATCAGTTTTCAGGAGGGTGAGAGAGGCTGAGTGTCACTTCCCATCAGTCCATGAGCGGGCCTGTCCGCCTGCAGCTGGAGGGGTCCCCAGGGATTTCTCAGGCCCTGCCATCTGGGTCCAACTCACCAGCCTCTGCCACGTGCAACTGTCCCAACGCTCCAGTTTCCCGAGTTGTTAGAGGTGAATGGGGTTTTCGCTGCTGCCGTGGGTCTCCAGCAGAAGTGGAGAGAGAGGGCCAGGCTTCCTGCTTCTCGTGGTCCTCCGAGAGGCTGAGCAGTGAAGGATCCCTCTAGCCACATTGGTAGGCCAGGCTACCTCCCTGCCAGGTACCAGCAGCCGGGCCCAGGGCTGCTGATTCTGGGGGAGGGAGGCAGGCCACCCAGCCAGGTTCCCCAGAACACTCTTGTTTGTTACACTGACTCTGTTCCACGTTCTGTGGGGGTGTGAGGCATATGGGGGTCTAGGCGCTGAAGAGGCAAGGATTTGGTACACATTCTCTTTTTAGACACCTTTCTCCATGTCGGGCTTTTAAAGTTGTCTTTCTTGCAATTTGCTAAGAAATGGGGTGGGGCTGGATGCTCAGCAGGGTTTGGGATCTAGAAGGAAGATCTCATTGGGATCACTGGTTCAACGATTGGCTTTAATAAAAATTGTCTTATCTTCCTTTCCAGCACTGTGTGTTTCTAGGGCAGGGTCCCAAACGTTTTCTAGTCCCGCTGGGAGTCAGGCAATTTGAAGGGACTTCAGCTCTAAGTCTTAAGTTAGATGCACATCAGCACTTCTTGCTGGGGAGTCAGGGTGTCTGGAAACAAGGGAGGCTGGAGCCTTTCACCTGGAGGTCTTTGAAAGAAGACGAGTATGGCAGCAGACGCACGGCTCGTTGGTTGAAGAGGACCAGCTGGGCCTATGCAGACCATTTCTTTCTAGGAGACTGAGTCTCTGTTTGCATTGGGTTTTGCTCTTGGCAGGGACCTAAACAGTGTGCCAGGGAAGTTCCTGTGAGCTGTTCTGCACTTGGTTGAAAGGCCCATGGGTGCACCAGGTCTTTTGACAAGCCACCTTCTCCCCACCTCCTGAACACACATGTGCTCTGTCTCCCTCTCCCATCTCTCGTGGGGTAGGAGTTTTGTTCAGTGCTGTGGGAGTTTTGTTCAATGCTTTTGTTCAATGCAGGGAAGTCACAAAAGAAGGCAAATTATGAATGAGTCCTTGCAAAAAAGCCTCCTCAGGCCAAGTCCCCCACAGGCTCTGCTGGGGCTGAGCAGTTAACTGAGGCTGCCTGTCCCAGCACCTCTGACAGCAAACCCTTGTGTTCCTTCTCCTTTCTACCGGCAAAGCATTTGCAGCTACGTTCATGGGGTCTGGATGTGAACTTCTAAGCATTAGGCAAGACTGTGAGCTAAACAGGGACTGGGCTATGAGGCTGTCCATTCAGCAAATGATGGAGGGAGGGCCCCCAGGCCTTGAGGACACTGGGCAGCCCTTTAAAGAGAATCACTGGCCTGCATCATTATGTGGCGAGCAGCCGGTATGTGACCAACTCTAGGTAAGAACTAGTTTTCCTTATAGTCATGCTGGAAGTGAAGAGGGGGCAAAAGGAGACGTGGTAATGAGGACCGTGGCTCTGAAGATCGAGGCTCTTAAAACTGTGGTTTGTTTACAAGGCTTCCATCTTGAAAAAATTAGCTTTTTAGAAATCCATTTCCTAGTCTTTCTCCAGAATAATGTAAGGCAGTGGGCCTAAAAAAAATTAGAGGAGGGGGGTTGAAACTGAGATGTGTTCATTCATTCGCTCATTTAGTATATATAAGCACCTTATATGTGCTCTCGCCACTTGGGTAGACACTGAAAGAGAAATAAAATAGAAGGCATGGCTCTATCCTCTGGAGCTACAGTTGAGAAATCAAAAGGCCAGGACAAGCACGTGAAATGACCAAGCACTTGTGCTCATGGGAGGTGAAAGTGGCTTGAGTTTTCTTTATTTATCTCAGTTTGGATGTGGGGTGCCCCATGTACCTGGATTTTCCTTCAGTGGACATTCTTCTTTAAGTTCTAAAATATTTTATTTGAACACTTCTGATGAAGACCTTTAATTTCTGCCTTGGAGAAGAGAAATTTTCAGGACACAAGTTCCTCTCTTTTTGATGGCTTGGTCCTAACCCAATCCTCCCTTCAATGTTCAACTTTTTCTAGTTGTGGATACTTTTCCAAAGCACTGAAAGTCATTTCTCATTGTGTAAAGTTCTCACTGCTACTGTGCCAAAAAGAATTGAATATTTTCTTGGAGAAACAATAGAACTGCTTTCATTTAATGGATAAATGTAACTTTATATCCAGCTCCACATTAATGAGCTTTGTTTTGATGGCTGAGTGTTCATGCATATGACAACTATTCTCCTTAACCCTCCTGAGAGCACTTTCCTTCCTTTCTCTTAATCTGGGTTCCATATATTCAGGGTTGTTGGATATAACCTTTGGCTTAGGTATGACAATATAAGATGAGGTGTCAAAATGAGTGGCACTGTTTATAATGCGGTGAGAGTGTAAAGAAGAGAAAGATTCCCCATCATGTGGGAGGCCCCAGGGAAGGCTTTATGGAAATGAAACTTAACTGGACCTTGGGGACAGGACAAGGCCTGTGTGAGTTGAGAGAGGAAGCATTCACATTACTGAGAAAGTGGGTGGACTGAATTTGTCAAGGGAATCAGATGGAGTCCTCGTGATGTACATGTATATGTCTTGCTTTGGATATCTGCACATATCTTCATGAGGTTGTGTGTGACATCACATGATCCATCCTGCCAGCCCATGCAAGGATTTATTTCACAGAACCTTGGCTTGAGACCCTCCACAACTTGTAGGAAGTCACAGTGCATTTGCTGTCCCCAACTGCTTCTTGGATGGTGAAGGTGTCAGGAGAAAAACTTGTATCCTGGCTTTCACTTGGATGACATAAAATGAGACTGTATCACTGAGCTTCTACCTGTACTTCAAATATGGAGGGTAAATACTGGTTTCATCTCCTTCATATGCTGGGAAGGTCCATGCCATGCCCTAGAATTCAGACTTTCATCATTCTTAGGAAGAGTTATGAAGTTGGATTGGAAATCAGGAGCCACCAATGGGGGTTATAGCTTGTGTGAGCATCGGTTACTTATGAAAACATTAAGGTTCTTTTCCAGTTTATCCATCCTTTGGAGCTCTGGAATAATAGACAGGAGCAAGGAAAAGCTGCCCACATGGGGTCCAAGTTCCTACCAAGTTCTGCATCCATTTGAAATGGCAGGGGAGGCATGCTGAGACCAGATGCTTAAGTCAGTGAATCAATGATTATTTTTCAAATGTGGAAAATGTTAAAGTTGTAAAGGAGGCATTAAATTCACCCCTTCAACCAGCAACTATTTATTGAGAACATATGTCTTTTGGCTCAAGATGAAGGATTAAGCAAAACTGGAAGTCCCACTCTTCCATTCCAAGTTCCTAGGGATGACAAAATACATACTTTAAAAATATAAACAGTGGAGCCAGGCATAATGGCACACACTTGCAATCCTAATACTTGGGAGGCTGGGACAGGAGTATCATAGGCTTGAGGACAGCCTCAGCAATTTAGTGAGGGTCTCTGCAACTTAGTGAGATCCAGTTTCAAAATAAAAAAATAAGTGGGCATGGTGGTGCACACTTGCAATCCCAGTACTTGGGAGGCTGAGACAGGAGGATCAGGGTTCATGGCTAGCCTCAGCTACTTAGTGAGGCCCTCTGCAACTTAGTGAAACCCTGTTTCAAAGTAAAGAATAAAAAATAGGGCTGGGGGTGTATCTCAGAGGTAGAATGCTCCTGGGTTCGATCCCCAGTACTGCAAATGAATAAATAAGTAAATAAATAAATATAAAATAAAATAGGTCTGGGGGTATAGCTCAGAGCCTGGGTTCAATTTCCAGTAAAACACACACACACACTATATATATATATATCACACACATACATATATATATATATATATATATATATATATATATATACACACACACAGTGGTAGAAAACAAAGGTATCCTTGATGTTTGGAAGATGGAAAGCAGGCAAAATCATACTGATAAAAGATGCATTGCTCCAAATGCTCCTATAGAAGGACTGTATTCCAGGCCTATAAGTGACAGATGTGGGGAGAAGGGAGCCAAGAGTACATTATGGGCAAGTGTTTGGGGTTACCAGGAAGATGAGACAGGCAGGTGAATTCTCCTATACTCTATTTGACCCCTTGGGGGCAAGCAATAGAGATTTCTTGGATGCATGGGTTACAAGCACAGACTATTGCTCCAGGCAGTCAAAACAACCCAGGAGAAAGAGTTCCATTTCTGCAAAAACCTGCTGTTTCACTGTATCAACAGTAGCCGCCTCCCTTTGCCTTTGATGAACAGGCTGCAGTAAAACCTTCCCATAGTACATCCTGCTCCCCCCTCCCCCATTGCCAGGTTAACAGAAATTTCCCAACATAAAAATGAGCATGCATCAAGTAGTCACCAAAAATGTATGGAGTGCCAATACTGAGAGAAAAAAAGCATTGATTTCAGTAAACAAAATTCACACTGAAAGAAATACAATTCGTGTAAATGGAATAGGACTTGGAATAAGTATGGCTATCAGATCCATAAAGAGTCCTTGGGAACTGAATAGTTAACAATAAAATTTTAAAACCAACAAGTGGGCTGGGCAAGCAGAGTGGTCATAACTGAAGGGAAAATTGGTGAACTGAAAGACAAAACAGGAATTCTTTTTGAGTATGTGGCCTAAAAGGATTACAAGATAGAAATATGGAAAGCAAAACACTGAGGTATAGAGAACATATTCAAATATTTCAGCATCCATCTACAAGGAGTTTCAGAAGATAAAATAGATGTAATAGAGAAAAATGGAAAAGAAACAGTACAAGAAAATTTGCCAGAAGGTAGAAAAGAAACAAAAAAAAAATCTCAATATGAAGTAGCATGACCAAGTATCAAGTAGGCTGTGAGAAGAAACCTATAGCCAGATACACCTCAATACTGAATATAAAACAAAACTAACAAAAATAACTAGAGAGAAAGAATGGAAGAAAGAAAAGAATGTGTAAAAAGGAAGAATAAGAGTGACAACTGATTTCTCACTGACAACACTAGATGCAAAAAGGCAATGGAACTGTATACACCAATCGATGGGAGTGGAGGAAGATACTGAACCTGCAATTACATACCCAATAAAACTATCATCCAAATGGGTGAGTAAAAAATAAGTCATTTTGGGCATCATGGATTCAGAGCGTTTATCATCTACTAGTTCCCACTAAGATGAGAGTTAATAAGAAAGTAAAATAAAATGAAGTGAGAGTCAAGAATATACTGTTAGCTAATTGCACACACTTGTGCTTTAAAAAGAGCAAAGCAAGGCAGTCTGTCTTGATCATTTCGCTCTTGGTCGAAGAAAAGTAAACCAGTCTGTCATCAACCTAAGACAAATGGCTTCACAGACAGAAGCAAGCACTCATAGAGAAAGTTCTGTCTCTCTCCCCACCTCCTAGGGATTGAACCCAGGGGTGTTCTACCTCTGAGCTACATCCCCACCCCTATTTTACTTTTTATTTTGAAATAGGATCTTGCTAAGTTGCTGAGACTGGCCTTGAACCTGCCATCCTCCTGTCTCAGCAGCCCAAGTACCAGGATTACAGGCATGTGCCACCATATCTGGCTTTTTTAATCTGGAGCTGCTCTTGTGGGTTCACTGTGTTAAAGTGTGACATGGGCACAGCATGTTGGCACCAGGCCCTGGCTTTTCCCTCTGGCACCTAAAGAGGTATGGCTACCTGGCTGGGCTTGCCACCTGTCCATTAGATGTTTGCTTCCACAAGTGCTCTGAGATGAGGCTGGGATATTTATTCCTCTCCCCAGACTGATGTTCTGGTTTCCAGTAAACACACCTCTGTGACTTTTTTTTCAAATTGGAAGCAGTACAATGGTAGACTTAGACTCCTGAGAACAAGTGGTGTGTGCCCCGCTGAGCAGGGCAAGGATGGCCCAAGGCTTCTGGGAATGCTGCCCAGTGGCCTGGCATCTTGGGATGCTGCCAGCCCCTCTGGATGGAGGAGGAGGACCAGTCATAAAGAGGCCCTCACAGCCTTGGGAAGTTATTGTAGGAGGCTGTAGGTACTGGAAGCCCAGAGGCAATTCCAGAAAGCACTGGCTTGGTAAACCTGGGCAGGAGTGAGTATGAGAAGAGGCTGCTGGGGCTTTTATTATAACCACATCCTGTGGTTATAATAAAAAGACTAAAGAAATACTAGCCAAGTTCATGGGCCACCAGAGTCCAGTCAAGCCAGGGTACAACAGGTTATGGCTGGAGCCCCTGGCAGGCCTCTCCACAGAGGAGGGCTTGGAAGCTTTTTAAAAATTCATGTTAATAAAATTGTTCTTCCCCCTCACATTTCTGTCTTCTGCCTACTCTCATGTTTGGGAAAACCAAATGGGACCAATGTTCCCAGCACCTCCTTGGTGGCTTCTCTAGTTCTTAGGCAGCCCTGGTCCTTTGGATCCCCCTTCCTCTAGTTCTGCATTTGTCCCTCAGCTGGTACCTGGCTCTCCAGAAAGTGACCAGACGCCAGGCTTAATTGATTGTGTTCAGAGGAGCCCATGAACTTGGCTAATTTTTTTTAAGTCTTTTTATTATAACCATAGGCTATGTACTCTAGAAGGGGGCCCTCGAAGTCATGGTATCCTGTCCCCTGGTTCTTGGTAGGACCAAATTTAAAGCAGTTTCCTCAGATAATCATTTTCTTGACTTTGCTATAAATATGTTAAATCCCCCCAAAGAGTAGCTACTACAGCATCTTCTTGGAAAGGCTTCCCTGCATTTCTTGCTGTTGGCCAAGATACGTTATGTCATTCCCCAGCAGACCTGCTTAGGGAAAGGAACTTAGGGAAAGGAATAGCACAAAAGTTCTCTCCCCAGCTTCTGAAAGCATCAAATACACCTGGCCTTGTCACATCTTTGCCCAGAAAAAGAAGGTCTCTTGGTACTTGAACTTGTAGAGTTTTTATGTGTTACACATTAGTATTTCATCGGGCCCTCAGATTTTTTTTCATGCTTCAGGCACTTCATATCTGTTGGGAAGCCTCTGAGCACAGCTGGAGGAAACCATGGTCGAGGGGCTGGAGGGTGAGAAGCGCGAAAGGGAGGCTGGGAGAGGAACAGGCCATTGTTTAGGACTACCGTGCAAAACAGATACCCAGGAGTTCCAGTCCACAGATGCATCTCCTGGGCACACCCCTTCCATGTGCATGGATAATGGGCCAACCCCAGCAGGTGTTTCTCCACAAATCTCCAGCCAGAGAGACCCCTGTAAAATGGACTTGAATGCAATATTTAAAGAGATGATTCTGCCATGAGTGTTTGAGCTCCTCAAAGGAGAGGAGGTGGTATTTAAAGTTTATCTTTTTTTCCTCTCAAAGAAAGCTGACTTTGAAGATAGGTAGGATTAGGTATTCTTGAGACCCATGTGCTTGAGCCCTTGGGGCACAAACTTTCCTGAAACTGTTTCCTTCTTCCTCTCGCTTGCTCAGAGAGCTGGGGCAGGAGCTCTACTCTGCCAGTTGCAAGGTTCGCAATAGCAGAATGGAAGAGTTGGATGTGATCCACAAATTCAGCTTGCTCAAACACCTCACATTCCAGAGGAAGAAATGAAACCTGGAATCCAGAGGACATTAAGGGTAGAAACCTTTAGCTGCCACCTGCCCCAGTTTCTCAGGGGTCTCTGACACACCCCCTACCATGGGATCTTCATTGCTTCATTGACATGTGGCAGAACCAGGACTAAAATTTGACTTCTCTTGATTCCAGTTCAGTGTTGTCTTTCTTTCTTCTTTCTTTTTTTTCTTTTCTTTTCTTTTCTTTTCTTTTCTTTTCTTTTCTTTTTCCCTATATCTCCATGCTTTCTCTGAAGCCCACAGTCCAGGGCTCAACTCAGCATCAGGCAGAAGAAATATAATTGTACAATTATATACCAGCATAACAGGATTTTAGGGTGCCTGGTGAACTTCCACTCCAAGATCCTGTTTGCACCAGCCTGCGTGACTGATGCTTGACTTTCCACCATTAGAGATTCATTCTTTTGTCACTTGGAGGCTGGAAAGTCTTCCGGAGTTTCCTCTTGAGATGCAGATCCATCAACAGTTGATAGCTCATAGACAAGGAGCACCGTTTCTCTAAGAGAGTTGATGGTAGCATGGAGAGGAATCCAGGACAGAGAGATTGGAAACTCATTGAAATTGGAAGATAGATTGGGTACTGATGTGAGAAGGGGTCCCCCCACTCTGTTGTAGACATTTAATAAATACTACCACATGCCACACTAGATATATAAGACAGAACATGGCCCAGGTGCATTGATGGGAAATTCCTTCATAAGGCCTGAGCATGTGTTTGGCAACCCAGAGGGAAGACAAGGCCATCCACAGGCATGTGCCACCCAGGATGCCCAGCCCAGTGTTTTCTAACAGGCATTAAGGCCAAGTGAGAAACAGTCCCCTCCTGCCCCCCAAATTCTCATGACTTGACTGTCATGGGTACTTTTGTCTATGACTAGAGAAGGGAGGAGTTTGTATTGTTATTCTGAGTGGAAGACAGAGGAAGAGACCTAGACAACAGAGAGCATGGCGTGTCCTTTGTGTCTATCCTGACACTGGAGTTTGTGCCCTTACAGAGGAATGGAAGGGCCGGGGCCAGAAATGAAAAGGGTTGTTTCTCCAAGAGACCTGATGGGACTCTGAACACAAGGAACGGGTGCTGGAGGATCACAGGATGTTACCATGCTCTGCACAGCACCCCCTCCCCCGTGTCCCCATGAGGGCAACAGCAAGGCATCCTCAAGGTTATTGGACATTGACTAAGGGGAGCCAAAGATGGAGAAGATGACCCAGTGTGAGTACATATGATGTGGTCTTGCGGGGTCTTCTAGAAACCCTTGGGGAAGGGGCCTACAAAGGGAGGGGTGGTAAAGGATTCTCTGTCACAAGAGGGGTCAAGAAGAGGAACCTTGGACAGTTATTACTTAGTGTGACACAGGATGTGATGGCCTGGTGATACTTGAGTTCCCCTCAGATCATTAGATCTCTGCCTGGAATGCCAACAGATGAAAATGGTCCAGTTGCTCATGGGTACAATCCCCTTTCCCCCACCCCAGGCAAATTCAAGCTATGATTCTACAGGACTGAAAGGTGTGTTCTAAACTCCATCTGGGAAAGAGTAGTGACAAGAATGGTCTTGGGGACTCCACTGTCCAATAGGGAAGGTCAGGAGACTCCCACTGTGTGTCTCAACGGACTCAAAATGAGGTAGAAGAAGAAGGCAAGGTTTGCTCAGAGCCTGCCAGTCAGAAACCATCACTTGAATCTTCCAGGGCCTGGTTTATGGACCAGGAAGAAAAGATGCTGATATTAGTTTAAATTAATCTCAGTGTAGCACAGACCATCCTGCAATGGGTGACAATAGACTGCTTAAAAAAGAAGCAGGGGGGAGGAAGAGAGGAGAGAGAAACAATCGTTGCAAGCTGGAAAAGAAGGCACATATACAAATATATATGGCACATATACAAATATATATATATATAATATAAATATATATCGTTCTGATATCATTACCCTCCCCCCCACCCACTTGCCAAAATGCTGGATCCTTCCTTCCTGTGATTAACACCACCTTTGCTTATTCACCAAGCCCCGATGTGGTTGGATGGCAGATTTGGACACTATATAAGCTGAATTGTCCAGAAGTTAAAAACAAAAAAAGCAACATCTTCCATACCTGCAAATGTGTTATGCAACCCAGAGTGACAGTACTGAGAGAAGTTACTGAGCAGATGTGACAGACAGAGCTGCAGCAAGAATACAGGTTGATAGGTGCCATTTAGTTGGAGCCGCCTGTCTAGAGCCATTGCTGGGTTGACAGATACTCTGGCCTCTGGGGGTGGGGTGTGCTTCTTCTGTGCCCAAGAGTCTAACAGCAGACACAGCTTTTCTGAGTTAAGTCCATCACATCAGCCACATGCCACATGTCATAGCTGTCACTTATTGGGGTTTACAGTGAGCCTGGTTCTGTGTGAGGCGCTTTACAACAGCCCCGAAGAGTAAGCAGGTTTAAAGCAGGTCCACCTCTTTTTGCAGGTGGGAATTTGGGGGCTCAGAGAAGTTAAGTGATGTGCTCAAGATCACAGAGTTACTTAAATGTCAGAGTCCAGATTTAAAACCAGGTCTGCATGACTCCTGGGTCTCTGCGCTTCCACTGGCGGCACCAGGAAGGCTTGGGTTTAAACAGGGCTCCATCCCCTGTTTAAACCCAAGTTCTTCAGCCTTTCGGAGCCAGCCTTCCCTGATCTATACAATGGGGATAAGAATGTTGCTGACACCTGAGGTTGGTGTGAGCCTTCAGTGGGGCACCTTTAGCATGGTGCCTGGCCCAGAGTGGGTACTTGGCCTATACACATGCTCCCTCTGCCTCCAGTGAGGCTCTGGGAGGGAAGAACCCTGGCCTACCAGGAGGCAGCTCCTAGGATTTGCTAGCAATATTTCCATCCCAGAAGAGGGAAGCCCTGGCCTCTGAAAGCCACAGGTGCGTTTGAATTAACCTGATAGATCCAGGAAACAGATACCACTCTTCTTTGCTGTGTGCTTTTTAAATATATATACTTTCAAGCTGGGCATGGTGGTGCACACTTGTAATCCCAGTACTTGGGAGGCTGAGACTGGAGGATCTGGGTTTGCGGCCAGCCTCAGCTACTTAGTGAGACCCTCCGCAACTTCGTGAGACCCGGTTTCAAAATAAAGAATAAGAAACAGGGCTGGGGGTATAGCTCAGAGGTAGAATGCCCCTGGGTTCAATCCCCAGTACCACACACAATATATATATTCATTGGTGCATTGTAATTATACATTGTAGTGAGGCTTGGAGTCATACATATATATGCATGTATCAACACGCATGCACACCCATCTTGGTGTGTTTCCCTTCAGGTCCCACCCCGCTACTCACCCCTCCCCTGTATATAACAGTGAGATTGGTATGCTACCTTCATGTATGGATGGAGTGTTACCTGAAAAGTCTCTTTCATCCATTCTCCTTTTCCCCTCCTCATCTCCCTTTTCCAATCCCCTTTCACTATTGTACTAGTCACTCCCCTCAATTATCTAAAGTCCCTTTTGTTTCCTGTTTTCTCTCTAGCTTCCACACATGAGAGAAAACATTCGACCCTTGACTTTCTGAGACTGACTGATCTCACTTAGCACAATATTCTCTTGGTTCCATATATTTTTTCTGCAAGTGACATAATTTTGTTGTTCTTTGTGGCTGGGTAAATTTTATTGTGTGTATATACCACATTTTTGTTATCCATTCATCTGTTGATGGACACCTAGTCTAGTTCCATAATTTGGCTGTTGTGAATTGTGCTGCTATCAACATGGATATGCATGTATCACTATAGCGTTCTGACATTAATTCTTTTGGAACGATATGGAGGAGTGGCATAGCTGGGTCACATGGTGGTTCCATTCCTAGTCTTTTGCTGTGTGCTTAAAAAATGTCACCTAATCATTATGTAGTTTTTCCTGTGTAATAACTTGAACCACCTCCACCCCACATTATATAGACTTTTGGTTGAGCTATGACAGGATGCTAATTGATTTTTGTTTCCCCACAGGTGGATCAGTCACAGGGAAGACTGCTTCTGGCAAGAAGAGCATGGTGGCTGCTTTCTCCAGCAACCTGCTGGCTGCTTTGGGGATATCAGCTGTGGCCCTTGTTATGTACTTTGAAGCAACACATTAATTTGAATATGTGTTGAAGTCAGGAATCATTGGGCAGGTAGAAATTCTCTTTCTGTGTATCTAGATATATAAAATGAGTCAAAGAGAAGTGATTCTTCTTGGATAATCTGTTGCATATTCATGCAGTATGGGCATGGATGGTTGAGAGCTGGCGAGGTTGTGCTGACTTCCAGCCCAGTAGCCTGTGTTGTTGAGAAATGCACTGGTTCCCCATTGAGCTCTGCCCTCAACAAGCTATATAGAAATCAAGTGATGGCAGTCTGTAATGGCTGTTTGCTTACTATCTTTGAAGCTGAAAGAGTCAAACAGGATTAAAAACAAAAACAAAAACAAAAAACTGCAGTCAAACAGGATTATAAAAACAAAAACAAAACAAAAAACCCCTGCAACTCCTTTTGACCTCTAGGAAGCCCAAACACGAATACTGTAACTACTGGTGCCTACAGTCCCTTGCAAGCCCCTGACCTGGTGGGGATGGGACCTCTCCTGCATTCTTACAAGTGGTAGAGAGGGGGCGCTCTGCTCTTCAGTCTTTGTTTTGGCCACCAGAGTTGAATTTTGGTTTTGAGATGCCTGTGGTCAGCCTTTGTTGTGATTCGGGTGGTTGGAATCATCATGCATAAAATTACAAAGTAGAACAGGGATGTAGGGCTTGTCTCAGGCAAACCCCTTCTTTTAAAGCAGAGGAAGTGGGCCCAAAGAGGGAAGGTGACTTTTCCAAGCCCACCCAGCATTTCAGTGATGGACATGGAGCTAGCGCCTAGGCCTTCTTGACCTCTGTCGTGACATCATGCTCTTTCTAACCTCTCTGCCAGACAGTGACCACCAGCAAGACCCTGCACAGAGACAGAGAGGTCAACTCACTGGTCTCCCAGGCTCTGCTAAATGTCTCCTTCCCCTTACCTTCTTCCTTCCTGGGCCTCCCTTACACTTTGAAATTCCCTTTGGTTGACTCATTTTCCTTGAGTCGAAGGGTAACCCATGAGTTACATCTGGTGAGCAACTCTGAATACAGAACATATTGCTCCAAAAGGAAGTTGGACACGCTCTTCTAGGAGTAGAGAGCATGGTTTCCTGGTGGTGGGGTTTCTATTGGCCCTGGGGACCAACAGTGGTGGCATGCTGCTGTCAGCTGAGGTGCTCCTTCCACGCAGACTTATGGAAGAAAAGGGGACTGAGGGTGCCTGCTCAGGCCTGGGTATCTTTTGTGGCAGATCTGAGAAACATAAATTGGTACCAATTAAAAAAATCTTTGTTTTTCAGATCACAAAACTTCTTGGTAACATCAAACTCACGTCCCGTTGTCCATCACTTAGAAGCGATCTGGTTTCTGTAAAAACTGTCAGCAAGAAGTGCCTCATGTCCCAGCATCTCTCAGGAATCTTTCCCTGGGAAGGCTGTTGGCATAGAAATAAATGCCTTTCAAACAGGATCATGTCTTTTATCTCATGGATCTTCCTCGAGTGCCTGATCCAGGGCTCTGAATGTAGTAGGTGTTTTTGCATTTGACATTGGGGTAGGAGAAAGAAGGAAATTTGGGTTCATGCCTTCCAAGTATTCAGGGTACAGTCTTAGAAATCTTAATCCAAGTGTTCAGGGTACAATTGTAGAAATCGCAATAAATTTTAGCAATATATATTAATATAATACCACTTTGGGGAAACTATCACATGGAAATAAAAGGTCCCATTCACAAGGTATATGTAAAAGAATGTTTATTGTAATATTGCTTAGAATGATAGGAAACTAGGAACAACTTTGATTCCTAGTGCCAAAGTCCATTAATAGAGCTGGGTGTGGTGGCACATGCCTGTAATCCCAGCACTTGGGAAGCTGAGACAGAAGGATCGCAGGCTTGAGACCAACCTCAGCAATTTATTGAGACCCTCAGCAACTTAGTGAGACCCTGTTTCAAAAGGGCTGGGGGTGTAGCTCGGAAGTAGAATGCTCCTGGCTTCAATCCCTAGTACAATAAATAAAAGTGTGGTTTATCCATACAATGAGACATTATATAGCTTTTTAAAATAACAACTTGGATCTACATGTAATAATCTGTGAGAAAGCTTATAATGCATTGTTTAATGAAGAAAAGTTTCTGAGTAATGTGTATAACATTTCCATTTTTATAACATATAACACACACACAATTATGTATAGTATATATTTGCATGAACAAAAAATACATTGCAATATGTTGACACTATCTTAGGTGAATTTTTGTTTTGTTTTGTTTTGTTTTTTTGTTTTGTTTTTTTGTTTTTGCGGTACCGGGGATTGAACCCAGGGGCGTTCTACCTCCGTGCTACACCCCTGGCCCTATTTTTTTATACTTTATTTTGAAACCGGGTCTCACAAAGTTGCAGAGGGCCTCACTAAGTAGAGAGAGAGAGAGAGAGAGAGAGAGAGAGCGAGCTGAGGCTGGCCGCGAACCCCGATCCTCTGGTCTTTGCCTCCCAAAGTACTGGGATTACAAGCATGCGCCACCACGCCTGGCTTAGGTGAATTTTTAAATTAAAAATCTAACAAAGTTTAAATTTTAAATCTGGAAAGAGAAGAGATCAAGGTAGTTAAAGGGTCTAGAAAGGAAACAGATGAATTCAGTCGCAGCTTTGTTTGGCTGCCTCTGCTTGTTTTGGGTTTTCTGGTGGTTCTACCCTGGAAACACCAACGACCAGCCCTGCATTAGCTGTGTGTTAAACTCCAAGTGGTATCATCACATGATGCATTTTGAGAGTCAAGAACTCATCTGTAAACGTTCCAGAGACACACAAGAATATTGGTATTTCGATTAAAGAATGTGTCGCCGGCCATACTTGAATGGAAGCTACTGTGCTTCTGGTGCAGGCACTATCGCTTCCAGGGGCTCTCTGTCCATGTCAGTAGATACTTCTTGCAGGAGCTAGCTGACTATAAGTCACTGATTATAGCTAAAATTGACCTACAAGAACCAATCCATAAGATCCCCACTAGTATCTGAATCTATTAGAACAATGATTATACTCGAGTTTGTTATTTGATCAACTCTTCCTGGATAAATGTCACCAGGGCAGGGTTGCATCTTTTCATCTTTTAGACTAGAATGCCTAGCACATGCCTGGCCTATAGTCATTGCTATATAAGGGTTCATAGAAAAAATACGTATTGAGATATCGTGCTGGATAGACTGAATAACTCCCAGCTGGCTTTTATTCGTGAGAGATTTTCCATAAAAAGGCAAGCCTTTATGAAATATTTGAAAGGGAGGAAAGGAGTGTACAACCTCCACCAAGTAGGAAAAGCTAATTCTGTTATGACAGCATTTTAGAATATTTTAGTAGCTTTAGGGCTCTGCTACTGTATTCCTCTTCCCTCTTCTCCAGAGAAGTTCAGGTGGCATCATAGGTCATTGAGAAAAATGGATACCTTTTGGGTCCTTCTTACCCCAAGAGAAAGGAAGGTAGGTCACAAGAGTATTTGACTTTTTTAGGAGCATTAAAACACCAAGGATTAAGCTACTAAGCTAACAAATATTATTAAGCCAAATAGTGTCATGTGAAGCACAAAACCAAATGAATTGATTTATTCAGACATCATCAGAGCAAGGAAGAAATAATATTCTGGTTTTAATGGTCAAAACAATCCAAAAATCTCGAATTGCTTTCAGGCACTAGTGGCTCCCTTGAAAGTTGTATTTTGGAATGTGGTTTAAGAAATATTGGGCCTTGGGTTAGGGAGACATAGAGCTGCAGATGCTTTTGTGCAGGAGAACTGCCCAGGTGTGGGGCTGCCTGAAAGCTCAGCCAGGTAGCTGGCTGCTGCAGCCTTGGCCAGGCTCCCATCTGGCCCGAAAGAAACTGAGAACACTGCTGTGTTCGCTGCCATGAAGTGTGATGGATAACGGCTGTGGCCTGATTGTCGAGGAGGCATGCGTTCACTGCAGTGTGCCGTGGCCATATGTGAGCCCTGGCCACGTGTGAGGAGGGGGAGGAGGAAGCCATGTGACGCATCTTATATAGCTCCCCTCGTTGCAGCAACCACACTGGAACAAGACCCAGAGCCTGAGCTTTCGCAGGCAGCATGGTCTGCAGCTACACAACTGTATCCTGATTCTGGGTCACTGGGTTTAGGAGAGTCAGCAAAGGAAGTGTTGGTGGCCCCTGGAGTTAAGCTATTACATAGTCTTCATCCGGCATCCCAGCACAGGCTCAGAGATGGGACAGAATTATGAGGTTCCAGCAGTGGGCAGGTGGAACCTTCAAGGCCTTGCTTAACTTTTTAGTGTTTGCGACCCCTCTACAACATCTTTGACAGATCACTAGTCTAATGGAACCCTTCCAGTGACATGGAACTCACTTCCCCTATGGCACCTCACAGAGCTGGGTAACTTTTCCAATCACAGCCCTCCCCAAGAGTCTCATTCCAACCTTTGCATAGAACCTGTGTTAGAGATAGACCTTTCTACAGTGTGTGGGGTGATTGTAGACTTGGGGGGGCTTTCTATAGCTTAGGGACCACCTTCCTCTGCAGTTCATTTTATCTCCAAATATCCAGTGTCACCCATGATGATCTATTAGAATTATGGATTTAAAAAAATCCTGATACTCAGACTCACTAAATCATAAGTCACTGGGGGTGGAACCAAAGCTGGCATTTTTAAAGCTCCCTAGAGGATTTCCTAGTGTGGCCAAGGTTGAGAACCACAGTCTTGTTCTCTGAACCCGGTTAACTTCTTGGGAGTCATGCTATCAATCAAGCATCCTCAATTTGGATCTTTTTGTTTTCTCATCTGTTATGTGGGGATAATGACAGTGTCTACCTCAAAGAGTTGTTCAGAGGACTACAAAAAACACACATAAGTTTAGAAAAGTCCATGGTATGTAATAAGTGCACTTCAAAGTTTAACTCAGGAGCCAAGAGAAAGCCTAGCAAATGTTAGCATATTTGTGCTCTTACCATTAGGTAGGCATTGTTCTGAGCACTTGATATGTACTATTCAATACATTTTGTTTTGTTGAAGGTCTAGTATAAGAAAAATGACATAAGCAAAATGTGTCTTTAGGACCTTTTTAGGATCTATTGTCCCGAACTACCCATGTAACTCACAATGTGGTGGGCTCTCTGTACCCTTTGTCATCCCATATGTCTTTTTGCCTTCCATCAAAATCCAAAGCTCTACAAAAGCTCTGCACTTTTCAAAGCATCCAAGGTGACGAAACTGAGAACTCATTAATAGTACAATGTCTGTCGTTGCCTCTTGTTAAGCTTTAGTGCCTATCACTGAGCTACGCATATAAGATGCCCAGAAGTTAGTTCTATATGGAGTGATTAAACTAACCCGGCAAAAGAGTACGCTAATCTATCGATGCAAAAGAGATGGAGAAAAACTGAATTCACATGAATGGTGGCAGTGGTGAGACAACAGTACTATAAAGTGCCTACTATGTGCTAGTGCTTTTCATGCATCATGAATTTTCATAACCCTAGGAGGTGGGCGTTCAGTTCTTCTCTTGCTATATGACAAACCACCCTAAATGCAGTCTGTTAAAGCAACAATGATTTTGCTTGGGAATTTGTAATTAGGTGGCTACAGAGCAGGGACTGCACCTCTCTGCTCCAAGATGATTCGACAAGGGAATGGGGTGTCTGCTTTTAAGACAGTTCACCCATGTCCCTCTGTAGCCATTGTGGAACCACCTCAGTGCCCTGGGATCCTCACCCCCAGCTCCCAGGCTGGCTCTGGGTTGGGATAGAAAACTCTTGTCATGAAAATACAGCTCTCCATCTCAGCCTCTCTACTCCCCATTCCAAGGGGAGCAGTGTCTGTGCTTGGGGAGAAGCCAAGCCAAGCAAAAGATTTCAACAGAGAACAGAGGAAACACACCCACTGAGGTTCTCATAGCAACATAATCACACACAGGCAGCAGCCTATTTCGGTGGGAGCTCGTTTCAGCTCCCCTCCTCTGGTTAGTCATGGAATGGATGCGGAGCAGAAGGAGTGTGGGGTGGGAGTCAGGAGGCTGGGGAGCTGGTCTCAGATGCTCCCTCAGCTTGCTGAGGGACCTTGGACAAATGTCCTCCCCCCTCTGATCTCGGGGCCCTTAATCTATAAAATGAGAGGATTGGACCAATGAGCTGTGGACATGGTTTCTTTTCTGATTTTCTTTGATTGTACAAGTATTGAGATTCTTTTGGTCAGGGACCAGGTGTCTCTCAGAATCTTTTATATCCAGGAAGATGCTTAGAGAAAAGGAGGTTCAAAGGGGTAAAGTCACCCTCTAGATTCACCCCATTCCTTTCCCCACTGCTTTCTGCATGGTGGCAGCACGTGAAAGGAGAGAAAGAGGTTGATGGGGTGTTGCTAAGGACTCTGCTCATTCATCCCCAACTCTAATCCAGGTCTAAGAAAGGAAAGGTTGAGGAGGTTAGGGTCATTCTTTCATTTGCGTTTACTCTTAACACAACACACACACACACACACACACACACACACACACACACACACACTCCCATTAACTCAAGCCTCTGATTGCATTCCCTTTCATTCTTCTCATTCTTCGCCCCTCCCCTCCCCTCCACTATTGCAGTGCCTCCTCCCTTTGCCCGAGGACCAGGTGAGGGGGGCATCTTTACGGCTTTGCATGGCTCTGGCCCTTTTCCTCAGTGGGCTCTGAGGTTAGTTGAGGACAGTGAGGCTTACACTTCCTGCCGTCAAAGGTGATGGTAAGAGTAAATAGGGCATTCAGAACGGATTTCCCCAAATAAGGCCAGCAATGAAACCAAGAGAGGCAGGACGCTCCAGGCGCACCTTCCAGGTCCCTGTCCTTGGCTTTCGGGCTGAAAGCTTGAAAGTGCAGCTGTCTTCCAAGGAGTCGGCCTGAGTGTCCTGTTGCAATGGGGAGGAAGAGCGGGTCCCCTCCCCCATTGTTCTATTTCCCACAGCCTGACAGATGGCCAGTAAGACAGAGAAAAAGAAGCTCTAGAAGTGAAGACAGGAATGCATTGTATAAAAATTCACACCCCCTGCTGCCGCCCAAACTCCCTTTAAAAAAGGATCCAGAGAATCCTAATGGGTACGTGACATCCTCCTTCTCTCCCATAAAAGGGACTTCAGAATCTGGTGACGGTGGGGGAGGGGTGGGGAGGGAGAAGAGAAACTCATGGGCAGGGGGGCTGCCTGGGAAGCCTGGGGAGGGGGAGCGGGACGGCGGGCTCTCCCGTTTGACTCAACATCCTCTTTCCCAAGCCACCTCTGGATGCCACTTTCGTCCAACCCCGTCCGCTCGAGTGGGGTTCAGCGCCCCAAGTGCCCGGCGGGGGGATAGTGGGAGACGAGGCTAGGTAATGGCACCACGCGGAGCCTGAGAGTTGAAGGAGTTAATGGCTCTCCCCCGTCCAGACACCCACTCCCCCGTCCCCCAATCCGTAATTAGCCGAGGAAGCATCCAGGACTTGGCCAAGGAGCTGGAGGGCTGGGGGCGGCGCGGGGTGCGGTGCAGGCGAGGTCACGGTGGCCCAGTCCTGGCCAGAGCTTGCCCTCGATGGGAGGACGCGCACCGGGTCGGAGAGCCCACGAGAGCAAGCCCCGCGCCTGCTTCCTCCGGCCTCGGCGGGCCCGGCGGGTCCGCGCAGCCCTGGCCCCCGCAAGTTGCGCGCGGCGCCTGCGAGCGGGCGAGCGGAGGCGGCCGGGGGACCCGGGGAGCCCGGGGAGGGGGCGGGCCGGGGGCGCTGGGGGCCCTCGGTCTGCGCCCAGCCGCCGCCCGCTCCGCCGAACCTCCTCCCCCGCCCCCACTCACCCGGCTCAGCCCCTGGGAGAGACGCGCAGGAAGCGTGTTGCTTCGCCCAGCGGATCGGCAGAAGTTGAGAGGAGTTGGTGGCTGCCTCCGGCCGGCCGGACTTCGCGAGCAGCCGGGCGAGGAGCCGCCGCCGCCGCGGAGCCTTCGGGGCTGCCTCCCTCCTGCCGAGCCCGCAGCGCGGGTGGAGAGGGGCGGGGAGGGGGTCGGGTGCGCGAGAAGAACTTGAAACTGTGTGAAGGAATCCGGAGCGGATGAGAAGGGAGGAAAATAAAACAAAGTGGAGACTGCAGAAGGACTTCGCCGTGGTTGATTGTGTCGCTGACGCTCCAGCGGAGGGCTGGGTGTTCTTTCCTCCCATTCTCTGGCTCTCTCTTTTAAAGCGACACCAGCTCTCTCTCTCTTTCTCTACTATCTCTGTATCACCGAACCCTTGCTGGCTCTTATGGGCATGAAACACTCCTCCCGCTGCCTGCTCCTAAGGAGGAAAATGGCGGAGAACGCTGCCGAGAACACTGAGGTAAGGAGGCGACGGAGCCGGGGCTCTCGGCGACCCCGCCGCCCACCGGGACCACCGCGCCGCCGCCACCGCCGCCGCCGCCGCCACCGCCGCCGCCGCTCAGCACCTAGTGCCAAACTTTCCCCAGCTCCATCCCGCTTGCTTCTGCCGGCCGAGTGTGTGTGTGTGTGTGTGTGTGTGTGTGTGTGTGTACGTGTTGGGGGGGCAGTGCATGTCTCAGGTCCCCTCCCTCTTGAAAATGCAAAAGAGTCGCTCTCACCCCATCACCCTCTCCTGCCACCCGTGTTCCCTTCCCCTTCCCCCAAGTCCCAAAGCCCGGGCGGCCGCGCTCCCCTGCCCTCGGCTCTGGGCTCCGTTAGGGATCCGGGTCCCGGCTTTATGCGGAGCCGGGTGGGTGATCCTGGGGCCAGGTCTGCTCCCTGCAGCGCCCGGACCGTCTCGGGCTCGGCTTTACCCTTCAAGCTCGAGTCGGTCCCCAGCTCACGGTCCCCGCAACACCGCGGAGAGCTCCCGGCCGCGGGGCCCGAGCCACTGGTAATACTCAGGCAGCTCCTACCGACCCCCGGCCCAGATCCGGGCTCCAGCGAGGTCTGATTCTCGGTGTGAGAGCCGCCTCGGGGCGCTCGACCCGGGAGGGCGCGTGGCCGAGGCACCTTCAGAACCAGGGACAGCGCCCGCGCCTGCCGCAGCCGAGCCTGCGCGGGCGGAGGGGCCGCGCCGCCGGCTGCGGCGAGAACCGGGTCTGCAGCCTCCTGTCCCGCGGCAGCGTGGAGGAGGTCGCTCGAGCCCCGAGATTGTACTCTTGCCCCCGCCTTCCGCGGCCCAATAGCTGCCCTTTCTCTGCTCTCGAGGTGGCCCTGAGTCGCGGAGATCCCTGCCGGGCTTTGCCTCGCTGTGACCCCGCTGTCATTACAACTGGACGATTCCGTAGGCTCTGGGCACCTGTAGTCACGAAGGGGATCGGCGTGGGCAGCCCCCTTACCTTCCCGGAGAAACGGTGCGCCGAGGTGGGGGCGGAGTGGGGTATGTGTGATCATCCCTTACTCGGTGGCAGGAAAAAGACACAGAGAGCAAACTCCCGGGCTCTATTAATAGCCGGGTGTCTGGTGGGGCGGCCGTACATTGCACATATGGTTACCCATATGCAACGTGGGGCGGGGATGGGGGTGTGGCGCGGGGATTGTCCCTCTGTCTTGCCGGAATGCAAAAAGGTGCAGAGACCCTTCCGGAACTTCTTTCCTCGAGGTCATAACTCTCTGCGGCTAACCCCTACCCAACAGCGTAGGCAGCAAAGCTTAAAAAAAATCCCCATTCCCCGAGAGACTAGAAGCAGCGTGCATCTGGCAACCGTCGATGTCGAAACAAACACGCTGAGGCGTGAGAGCAGCGCGGCATTCGGTGGCTTCTGCCTTCTCCTTGAGTTAGGGCAAAGCCAGCACGCGCGCGGTCCCCTCCCCGCTTCCCCCTCCACCTGAGAGCAGACCTGCAGGAGTCGTGTGTAGTGCCCGGCGCCCAGCCTGGCCGCAGAGCCGGCCGCACCATTCCCCTCCCCCTCCGCCCTGCTCTCGCCCACCAGCGCAAGAGGTTCTAAAAATAGCCTAGCGTCTCAAGGCCGCGCTACCGCGAAGTGTTGGGCCCGCCGGCACGTAGCAGTCCCTGCAGCCAGGTGGCTGGAGCGCTGGAAGCGAGAAGGCACTCCCCAGGCCTCCCCCTCCCACCCCACCCCTGGCTCGTTTCCTTAAAAAAGTTTTGGCTGGTCCTTCTCCCCGGTAGCCCCGCGGTTGTGCGGGGCCTGGGTGCAGCCCCTGCGGCGTTCCGCAGTGTGCGGTGGCGCCTGCAGCGCTCTTCACCTCGGCGAGGGTTAAAGGCGTCCGGAGCAGGCTGAGCGGCGCGCGCCAGGCTATTTTTACTTGCCCCCCCCCCCGCCCCGCTCGGCGCTCCCCCTTCTCAGCAGTCGCACGCGCCAGCTCTGCTCCAGCCATCAATGAAAACAGCAGTAGAGGCGGCGGCGAGCTTTTGAGAGCTGGGGGGAAAACGCCTTGCACGGGGGCAGGCAGTGGGGGTAGGAACATGCCCAGCTGAGGCTCCTTGGAGGAGAGAGAGGAGAGGAGGAGGTTCAGCTCTTGGCCAGTTCCATGGAGAAGGGGTGCAACCCAGACTTGGGCAGATGCACCCATTGAGGCATCCAGGAAGCTTGGCTATCACTTGGTTCTCCTCCAGGAAGTGGCTGTTGGGGGAATAAGTCAGGAGGGGAGCAGTACTTTCCAAAGTGGGGTGTAATGGGTCTGCCTGTATGGGGGTGGGAGAGAATGTGTGTGTGTGTGTGTGTGTGTGTGTGTGTGTGTGTGTGTGTGTGTAGGGGGATTGGGGGTGATGATGGTGATGGTCCTCCTCCTTAATTCAACTCCTCTCTATGAAGCACTCACTCTACCAGGAATAACTAGGTACCCAAGATCCAAACCACTTGGTCCCTGCCCTCAAGGAACTCACAGTCTGGTGACCGGTTGTGTGGGATGATCCCGCAGCGCCTCTTCTTGCCTTTTGCCGGTGTGGTTTGCAAGCTCTTTATCTCCTTTCGTGCTCATGATAACCCTGTGAGATAAGCAAAGCTCAGTGTCCATTTCTTATGCCCCTTTTATGTGAGGACGCTGAGGCTAAAGATGGGCAATTTCTGAGACTCCTTGGGTGGGTAAGTCAGCCTGGGAATGCAGGTTGCCCCCACTTCTGATTCATTGCTCTTAGCCCTACCCTTGCTATTTCTAGCGAGATGCCATGTGTGAATGGGAGTGGATGCCGAGTGGGAGGAGAGGAAAGCTTTGGAAGGAGATGCGAGGAACGGGAGGCAGGGAGGAGGGGAGGGGGGGAGGAGGAATTCTTTCACAAGGTAAAGACAGGGAAAGATATTCCAAGCCTTGGGCAGTATGTAAGTGTATGTATGCTGTGGCCACAGCCCTCTGTATGTAGGAGAGGGATGAGCCCAGGTCTGGGCACAGACTGGTTCTGGGTGGCCCAGGGCACACCTTAAACACCTTGACTTCAGTCCCCTCATCTGTTAACCCGAGCTGATTCTGCTGATTCTGCTTATGGTATAGTGTTAGTGTGGGACATACAGAAATGCCAGGAGAGTTCCTGGTACATGGTAAGCAGTAGTGTTAGTTCTCTTGTATGTTCCCCTTCCTCAGCTAAGGGCATCCGCCTCCTTGCTCAGCTCTCCTCCCTCCTCTCCAGGCCTCTTCAGAAGCCATCTCCAGTGACCTTCTGAGATGTCTGTAGAACCTCCAGTCCTGCCTCCTTTGCAGCCCGCCATCAGTCCTTGAGGCAGGTCTTCTCAAATCTGCCCTGGCCAAGGCACTGGCTGAACCTGCGGGTCCTCTCTAATCCAGCCCTGCCATTACTATTTGATTGGCTTTTGGTTTAAATCTGCTCATGATCAGGCATCTCTTTCAAACTTAGGATGTCCCCCTTTCCTACAGGGTTAGCGTAGTGGACGAGACCCTCTACTTCCTGCCCCCTGCACTCTTCAGAAAAGACCGCTGATTTCGCAGATAACTGCTTGTGTGTACACTCTTCCCTCTGCCTGGGATGCTCTTTTCCTCCTCTTTGGAAAAAAAAATCTTCCTCTACCTGTGAGACCCAACTCCAATGTCACTTCCTCTGGACAGCCTTCCTAGATTTGTGTATCATCTGCTCCCAGGGAGACTGATCATTCTTCCTACAGTCCCCAGTGCTTGCCTCTCACTTTCCCTATTGCAAGATAGTTGGCCTTTTATGTGTCTCTGTCTCCAGTTAATGAACTGTGTGTGTGTGTGTGTGTGTGTGTGTGTGTGTGTGTACACCCTGTCCTTCCCACTGTGTCTGACACACAGTAAATAATAAATGTGGACTAAAGTGATTCACGTGATTATGAACAAGTTCTCTGTGCTCCTGGCTTTCTGTAAATTGGGGTTTCTATCTCCCACCCCTCTGCTGTTCTTAAGTTACTGTGGACCTTTAAAACTCAAAAGGAATAAAGATTCTGGGAATCAAGGTATTGCAGCCACTCAAAGCGCGGGTACATTTTGGTTTTTCATGTACCTATTCAATATTCAGTAATTACTGACTCTTGCTATGGGGCGTTCATCTGAATAGCAGATAAATGGATTAATCACAATGCCCACTTATGAACCATGGGGGATAATGGGCCCTTCTGAGCTGTTGCCTGCTTTACTGATTCTTGGTGAAAGCCTGATGCATTATTTATGGTGACGATTCCCCTGATTGGGATTTCATCACCTCAAAGGAGAGCACCCAGGGGTGGAAAAACAGTTTTAGCAAAGAGTCATTTTGTTTCTTGAATGTTCTGTTGACTTGCTGGCCCAGGGAGAGAGAGCTGCCTGAGCTTTGGGAATAACTGAGCTGACTCCTGGCATGGTGCACCTTGGTGGTTTGGGTCAATGGATCTTTACTTTACTTTCTTTCTTTTTTTTTTTTTGCAGTACTGGGGATTGAACTCAGACACATTCCACCTCTGAGCTGCACCTCTAGCCCTATTTTATCCTCTTTTTTTTTGGAAACAGGGTCTCACTAAGTTGCTGAGGGCCTCGCTAAGTTGTTGAGACTGGCCTCGAACTTGCAGTCCTCCTGTCTAACCCTCCCAAGTACTGGGACTACAGATGTGCACCACTGCACCTGGCTGAATCCTTCACTGTCAACTGAAGTGTGTGGTCCCATTATCTAGAGGTCAGGGAAATGAGAAAGAGGGGCAAGGAGTCAGGATACAGGTCTACTTCTTCAAGGATGGTCCCTATCCATGTCTTTCTGGAGAGTAGGCACTAACTAACCACGTGGGCTCTTGAGCCAGGCTGCCTGGTTTTATTTATTTATTTATTTTTTTTGCGGTACCGGGGATTGAGCCCAGGGGCGTTCTACCTCCGCGCTACACCCCCGGCCCTATTTTTTTATGCTTTATTTTGAAACCGGGTCTCATGAAGTTTCGGAGGGCCTGACTAGGTAGAGAGAGAGAAAGAGAGAGAGAGAGAGAGAGAGAGAGAGAGAGAGAGAGAGAGAGATGAAAGGAGAGAGATTGCGCACGCATGCGCGCATTGAGGTTGGCCGCGAACCCGGATCCTCCGGTCTCCTCCTCCCAAAGTACTGGGATTACAAGCCTGCGCCACCACGCCTGGCCTGCCTGGTTTTAAATCCAGCTCTGAACTTAGAGGTGTTATATTGGGCTGGTTGCTTAGCCTCTCTGGGCCTCGTAAGGTTGTTGGGATGATTAAATAGTTTCATTCATACACAGGAGTTAGGACATTGCCATGTTCATGGTGAGTGTTCAATAAGTGTTTATGATTATTGTCCTGCTAGCTTTTAGGAGTCTTGCCAAGAAAACTGCAAACTGGATGGGCTGTCTTACTCCCTCACCTCGCCAGCTGAAATGACCCATAAACTATTGTCCACATCAATTTTTCCTCCCTCAGCAAACACAGATTTCTGTCCTTAAGTGAGCTCAGGAGAATTAAGAAGATACCCACATTTTTTTCTTCTGGCAAATTTGGCTTCGTAGAGAGTCCTAAATTGGCTTTTGGCTGTCAAAGAGGGTGGCACACAACACTCCTGCCTCCAGTTCAGGAGTAGGTTTCATTTCCTCTGTTTTGCTAGCTGCAGTGTGAAATGATTCTCACATACCAGTGTGGAAAATGCAAAAATCCGTAAGTGCATCACTTACACCTTGGAGTCTACCGTGCCAAGAGGGGAAAGTGGGCAGCGCGATAGTACGTGAACTACCGAGGTAACTGCAAGCTGCTATGGCGTGTGTGAAACACAGGAGGGTGGAACCGTGCAAGCTGCCTCGGTCACAGGATGGAGTGAGCAAGCACAGGCGAGCAGGCCCCTCCAGAAGGCCATTCCGTCCACGCTTCTGCCTCTGAGCACTCTCAACTCAGGATGCATGGTTGGCCACTTGGTTTCTTGAAAAGCTTTGGAGAAGACGATTCCCCCAAACTCTTAGAGTATCTCATTAGTCAGGAAGTTATTCCTAGAGTGTGAGCCCAATCTCTTCTATTGCAATCCAAGTAACTTTTGTTTATATTATCCTAAAAGGAGATGGAAACTGGCTGGTTACATTTCTATTTTGGGTTTCTATTTCTATTTTGGAAGGTCGTCCCTCCTCTTCCTCCTTTTTCTTTTTTTTTTTCACTATGAGGGATTGAACCCAGGGGCATTCTACCTCTGAGTTACACCCCCAATCCTATTTTATTTCTTATTTTGAAACAGGGTCTCACTAAGTTGCGGAGGATCTCACTAAGTTGCTGAGGCCAACCTCAAACTTGCGATCCTCCTGTCTCAGCCTCCCAAGCCCTGTAATTACTACCACGCCTGGCTGCCTCATCTCACCTTCTTTACTAGTTTGGTTCCAAATGATTCCTCTTTTCCTCTGATAGTCTGGTATTAGCCTTCTCATGGGAACAGTGGAGAGAGGAGTGTTTGAGATTTGCCTTTCCAATATTATGTAGCCCATTAGATATTTCAAGCATCAAATGTCTTTTCTTTCTTCACTTCTTATTAGAATTCCTCAAACATCATGGCTTTTCCCAAATTTGTAATGGCTGACCCATAAGTAAAGCTCTCTTTTTAAAGTGTAGTTTTATAAGAGCAAAAAGCTTGATAGGCCCATTTTCATAATGTCATAGAATCTTAGAAAAGAAGGCAATTCCAATTATTTAAACAAAGAGATGAGAACTCTTGTTCAGTATTGCAGCACTCCTCTGTGTTGGTGAGGCCTCCTTCAGTTCAAGGCCCATGCTACTTATTTCTCCTTTAAATGGAGCCTCTGATTTGTTCTTTTCATTTCTTGTGCTAGTTTTCTGGTATACCTTGCTTTGTACTCTCCAAAACCGGTTTCTCTATGCGAGACCTAGGAATTGCACACAATGAGAGCTGTCTCCTCTTTGTATAACCTTTGAGGTGCGCGTGTCACATACTCCATCCTAGGAAACACTGCGAGGTGCATTGGATCCCCATTTTACAGACGAAGAGGCCGAGGATTAGGAAATTAGTGTTACTTGCCCAAGATTCCAAAGCCAGTAAGTGATGGAGCCGGGACCCAAACTCTGGCTTTCTAGTCACCAAAACCTATGCTTTCACCAGTCCTACGAGGCTGGGCAGTCATGAGAAGGACCAGAGCAGAACTTAAATTATGAAGAGGAAGGATGGAGAAATTTACAGGAGAAACATGGAATGGTGGGTTTGGGAGAAACTAGGAGGGGACCCAGCCCCATTCTCCTTTCCCCAGGCCTTCTTTTCTCACCTCCACCACCACCTTTCCATCCTCACCTCCACAATCCTCAGTGCTGTGCCCTGTGGGGGGCGGGGACAATCATCACCCCACTCCTCCCACTCTTCTAAGACATCCCTATGCCTGCGGTTCTCATTGAGGGATGGAGGAAGAGTCTCATCTAGCAAGTCACACTACTTTAGAAGCTGAACACAAGGCCGTCAGTACTGAATCTGGATTCTCATCCAGCAATTTTGCTGAATGAGAATGAATACCAAAGACAGGAACTTTGAAAAATTTATCTTTGTAGTTTTATCACCTGTGTTCATTTCCTGGGGCTGTTATAACAAAGTACCACAGACTGGGTGGCTTAAAACAGCAGAAATGTATTCTTTCACAGTTCTGGAAGCCAGAAGCCTGAAATCCAGGTGTCAGCAGGGCTGGTTCCTTCTGAGGGTTCTGATGGAAAATCTGTTCCACACCTTGTTCCTTAGCTTCTGGTGTTTACCAATTATGCTGGGCATTCCTTGGCTTGTAGACTTATCATTCCAATCTCTGCCTCCATCTTCACACACTGTTCTGCCTTGTGTGAGTGTGTGTGTGTGTATGTGTGTATGTGTGCATGCATGTGCGTGTGTGCACACATTCTCTTCTTATAAGGATGTCATTATATCAGATTAGGACCCCCTCCCAAATCCAGTGTGACCCCATCTTGACTGCATCTTCAAAGACCTTATTTACAAATGAGGTCACATTTAGGGGGTTAGGAATCTGAAACATCTTTTAGGGACACAATCCAATTCACAGCATCCTTTAACACAGTGCCCCACACATGGCAAGCATGGTTGCCTAGTCAGTGCTTGTAGTCTCGCTCCCCCTGGATCTCTCTCTCCTGCTGCTCACTCAGCTGTCTACCTTGTCAGCTGGCTTCCCCAGGGTCTTTATCATGGCTTTTTCTGGAATAGTAGCATGAATTATAACAATTAATGTCCATATTAAGAGTTGGGCACAATGTTAAGCACTTCATAAGTATTTTCTTATTGAATTTATGCAACAATAATACAAAGCAACTGTTATTAATTGCATTTTGCAGTTTAGGAAACTGAAATTTGCAGTGGTTAATTATGTTAGCCAAGATTACAGAGCTAGTAAGTAGCAGAGTTGGAATGCTCTCAGTGTTGGGATGTGCTCTGCTGTTGATGTGGGCCTCTCTCTCTGTAGTGGGGATTAAACCCAGAGGCATTCTACCTCTGAGTCAACCCCCCAGTCCTTTTTTTTCTTTTTAAACAGGGTCTCACTAGGTTGCTGAGGGTCTCACTAAGTTGCTGAGGCTGTCCTTGACCCTGTGATCCTCCTGTCTTGGCCTCTCAACTACTGGGATTATAGGTGTACACCACCACACCCAGCTTCTCCTTTCTTTTATCCACATCCACAACCTAAAGTTTGTTTTCCCCTTTGCCCCACAACAGCTCCCACCCACCTGGAGATTCAGAAGGGAATTGATAAACTTCCAGACATGGGAAAGGACCTACAACGGATTGGAGCCTACCGACCTGTAATAGGCTTCCATGAGTTAGACACCCTCATTCTTCCAGAGGAATCATTTCAGTGGTAGAATTGTGAGTCTACTATTAGTTTATCTGAAGGTCTATTCTAGAGGGCAGGAGGGACAATAAGTCCCTTGGCACCTTCTAAAATATGAAACCGCCTGACTACTCTTTTAGTCAGCTGTTCCATTGCTGTGATCAAAATATCCCACAAGCACAACTTAGAGGAGGAAAGGTTTATTTGGTTCACAGTTTTCAGTCCATGGTTGGACAATCCTAAGGGAGACATTATGGCAGCACATCCTGCAGCAGAGGACAGCAGCCCATCTCATGGCACCTGGAGAGCAGACAGAGTGACAGGAAGTGACTAGGGACAGATATAGTCCCCAAGGCCACACCCCCGTGACCTACATCCTCCAGTCATGCCCCATGTGCCTAAGTTACCACCTAGTAAATCCACTCAAATCATCAAGCTATCAGTAGGTTCACTCATTGATGAGACTGGAGCCCTGATTCAATTATTTCACTTCTGAATATTGTTGCATTGGGGATATGCGTTCAACACATGAGACACTGGGGGGACATTCCAAACTCAAACCATGTCAGCTGCCTGTTTCTTGGCCTTGTGTGTAAGCTGAGCACAGGCTCTGGACCTACCGCTTACTATCTTGCACAGGTCACTCCGTTAGTAGTGTTTTATCTTGTAGGTTTGTTGTAAACATTAAACAAGTTATTTCCTATCAAGCATGTGTCTGGCATGTGGTAAATGCTCAAGAAAGATTAGCTACCATTAGTCATCTGGGCTTATCTGCTGGTGTCACAAAGGGGGAACAGATACATAAAGGGTGTTTCTTGTGATATTATGGAATCAATGCTTACAGAAGTGGGAGTTGGGCAGTTGAGAAAAGGCCCATTCATCCTCTGGTCAGTCGCTAGCGCCAGGAGGACAGTTGGAGATGGCTTCGCAGCATTTTTGCCCAGGGGCCACTGGTCTCCATCAGAACCCAGCTGTAGGAGGAAGAGGGAGCCGCTGTGACCCGCAGGCTGGCCTACCCCACTTCAAGCTCACACTCAGCTCTGGGATTGTGTTCATCACCTTTTCATCGCTGTGACCAAAATACTTGAAAAAAAAAACAACTTAAAGGGGAAAAGATTGATTTGGGGGGTTTAGTTCATGTCTGGCTGGCTCTGTGCTTTGGGTCTGAGGTGAAATACAACATCATGGCAAAAGGGAGTGGAAGAGGAAAGTTGCTCAGCTCATGGCAGCCGGGAAGCAAGGAGCAGGGGCTGGGAACATAAATACCCTTCCAAGGGATACCCCAGTGACCCACTTTCTCCATCCAGGTCCCACCTCCTACAGTCTCCATCACCACCCAATAAAGTCATCAGCTATGAACCCATCAACGGGTTAATCCAGAGCCCTCAGGATCCAATCACTTCCCCAGAGCCCCACCTCTGAACTCCGCTGCACTGGGACCCAACCATCAACACGTGAGCCTGTGGGGGGCGCTCCAGATCCAGGCATGACAGGGACCTAGAACTGCTGAATGAAAGTGGAAGCTCACCAATGGAAGAATGGGGGATGGGAGTATCTATCTGTCAAATCGCAGACTTCCCGAGGGGTTCTCAATATCTCAGGCACCTCTCTGCCCCTCCCAAGTCTGGCTCCTGAAGAGAGCTCAAGTCCTACTTATTACAGAACCAATGGGTGACTTTCCCCAGGTTCCTACTAAAAGAAACAGAAGCATGCAGGGAGGGAGGGAAAAGAAGAGAAAAGAGAAGAGAAGAGAAGAGAAGAGAAGAGAAGAGAAGAGAAGAGAAGAGAAAGATATTACCAGGCTTTACAGGACAAATTGGATGTTTAGTTACCATCTTAAACTCCCTGTGCTCTTGGCCATAAATTCCACAGAATACATCCTGTGTGTGTGGCCTGACCCAGAGTTAGTCCACAAAGACCAAATTGGGCTAAGGCCTCCAGAAAAGGAATGGCTATTAGCAAATTCATCAATTAGGGCCCCATTCGCCTCTCCATTGTGAAAGATAATCTCCTGTTAGCTGAAGGAAAGTGGTGGCCTTTCAAGACTAGGCCTCCCAGAAAACGAAAGACCGTAATTCCCACAGACATGTTAAATTCAAGAACTTCATCTCTCCCTGACAAGCAGTTATGACAGTAATTCTCTGAAGAGGCTCAATCAGAGAATCCCACAAATGATTATAGCCCATCAGAGGTGTAGATAGGATCCTCATCAGGGAATATTCGCTATTAACATGCATTAGTTCAACTTTTGCCCACAGGTATATAGTAGGAGATTGATGATGATTTAATGAATGAAGAAAATAAACCTTTATATCACATAGACCAAGCTGATTTCCTTTCATTACAATCTCTTTCTACTTCTCCTTCTCCCAAAATAAAGCTGTGGGCCTGGTATGGTGTAGAGGATAGTCGTGAAGTCAGACCTGAGTTTGAATCTCATTGCCATCCCTGTGGGATTATAAAACCCATTTTATAGGGTAGCCACGAGGATTACATTTAATAATGGGATAAGACATAAAGAAGCTTGATAAATGTTTTTGCTCTTTTTCTTCCTGATGTAACTTTATTTGCCCATCATTTGTTTTGCTTTTAAGGGAAAATTTACAGTTCAAAGTGAGAACAGTTACTCCTAATGTTCAGTGAAAGCGGATATAAATCAGTGAATCCAGACACACTGCAGGGTGCGTGGGGGTGTGTATGTGTGGGGCTGTGTGCATACATCTGAGTCAGTGGGTACACGAGGCAGAAGGACATACACTTACATACATGTCAAGTGCTGTTTGCAATTCATAACATTTTTTTTCTGGTCTTTTTTTTTTATACTTTATTTTGAAACCGGGTCTCACGAAGTTGCGGGGGGCCTCACTAAGTAGAGACAGAGAGAGAGACAGGGAGAGAGAGAGAGAGAGAGCTGAGGCTGGCCGCGAACCCGGATCCTCTGGTCTCCGCCTCCCAAAGTACTGGGATTACAAGCATGCGCCACCACGCCCGGCTAATTCATAACATTTAATAAGGTGCAAGTTGAAGGGTTGACCTGGAGCTCCTGAGCAAGTCACGGGGTCAATGTCTCAACCTGAGGGAGGGTGTTGTGTGTGGGACACATATAGAAAGAGTTGAGGGAGAGTCTCGTGGAGAGAGATCTGCATTTCAGCAACAGAGAGATTATGCAGCCCTGACTGCAGGCGATGGGCACCGTTTATTATGTAACTTGAGTGTGATGGTCTTCCTCAGGGCTGTGTTCTAGGCTGTGTTCCTCTTACTCCACATACTCTATCCCGGAAATCTCATCCACTCCACCGGCTTCTGCTGTGCTTTGAACATGGCTTGTGTCCGCCCACCCAGGTCCATGTGTTGGGAGCTTGGATGGTAGTATTGCTAGGTGGTGTGGACCTTTAAGAGGTGGGGCTGAGCAGGCGTTTGGGTCGGTAGGGGCATGTCCTCATAAGGGATTTAATAATGGGATGAGACATTTCTGATTTGAGATATGACTGTTTGCTCCTACACCTCCTCCTGCCATGCTATGTTGCCATCCTCCCCCCTCACCAGGTGCTGAAATGATGGGATGTCCCAATCTTGAACTCTGAACTTCCAAAACCGTGAGCCAAGCAGACTTCTTTTCTTCATAAGTAGGCTGCCTCAAGTATTTCATTATAGTAATGAAAAGCTGATGAGTACAGCTTCCGTCCTAGCTTATATGCTGGTGATCCTCCTCCAGTCAGCCCCACATGCCTGACTGCCTACAGGACAGGATGTCACTCAGGATTCCATCAGGACCTCAGGCTCCTCAGGGTCCCCTCTCGCGTTCTCTTCTCTCCAACCCTCCCCTCTTCCTGGGAGCTTCATCTTGCTCAGTATGAAGTCACCAAAGACACAGCCCCAGCCCCTTCCCTCCCCTTTCTCCACTTCTTCAGTGTGTATCTCTCCTCTTTGTCCTGAGTCTGCCCTCCACTTCCGGCCCACTGTGGTTGTCCTGGTTTGTGTCTCTTCATCTCATGCCTGTATCTCTGGGGTGCCTCTTAGACATTCTCCACCTGCCCTCTTTTTCTGTGCTTAGGTTGACTCTCTTAATAGCATGGATGCATGTTCTAAAGTGGAAATCTGATTATACTTCACTCATTTGGTGCCTTTCCATTATTCTTAGGATAATGACCCACCTCTGTCATTGCCTGTGAGACTCTGCACAATCACGCCCCTGGAAGCTTTTCCATCTTCATTCTTTTGTGTGTGTGTGGTACTGGGGATCGAACCCAGGGGCATTCTACCACTGAGATATACCCTCGGCCCTATTTTATTTTTTATTTTGAAACAGAGTCTCACTAAGTTGCTGAGGCTGGCCTGGAACCTGTGATCCTCCCATCGCAGCCTCCCAAATATTTGAATTACAGGTGTGCACCACCATGCCTGGCTTCCATCTTCTTTTCTTGTAAGTCCTTCCCTTTTGCTTCAGCCATATGCGACAGTATCCCTCTCTTCATCACTTGGGTAGGTCCTACTCTTGCTTCAGGTCTCAGCTGAGAAGTCACTTCTTCCAGAAAGCTTTCCCTGATATCATCCCCTTTACCTAACTTGGCTTTAGTTCTCCCTCTATGTTATTATCTAGTACCTGTGCCTCCTCTGTCACAGCCCACACCACACTGTACTGTTTCCCTATTTCCTCGTCTGAGAGTCAACCATAAACTTTGTAAGAGTGGGTGCTCTCTCTGTGTGATTCACCAGTGAATCCCCAGCACCTGCCACAAGGCCTGTTGTCTATTACAGGCTTAAAACCATTTGTTCAATGAATGAGCACGACTGTGTGTACCTTTCCTGTATGAGAAATGTCCTATGGATGATACCAATGAAATTAATCTCTATTTTTTCAATTTTTGAAGCTTTTATCGACATAATATATACATAAACACATATATGCACATAAAAACAGACTTTGGGGTTTTTCTTAAAGCAAGTTTCACTTATCTTGTTACCCTTCAAAGTTGCAAAAACGTTATTTTTTTTAGAGACAAATATATTTGTCCTTCCCCATGTGAGTTTTTCATTGATTTGATGCTTGGGTGCTTTGAACAAGATCCATTAAGTGTTCATTTTTTAAAATCTTAAAAATATTAATATTTTTATTTGCCAAGGTCACTAATGAAGAGCAATCTATTTAATTTTCTTTACTATACTTGTGTAATAAATATTTTTATTTACCACTGTATTTATTTATTGTAAGTCATTTTATTTGTGCATTGCAATTATACATCATAGTGAGGTTCAATGTGATAAAACCCTACAAGCACACAGCTTTTGGTATATTTTCCTCCACATCTTACCCTGCTCTGTCCTCCCATGTTAGTGAAATTGGTGGTAATACCTTCACATATTGCCATATGTGACAATATGCTTCCTTCTTCAGTCCTCCCTCTTCCCCTCCTGAACTCCTCCCCCAATTCCCTTCCACTATACAAGTCTCTCTCTGCACTATTTAAAGTCCCTTATGTTTCCTCTTTTCTCTCTAACTTCCACATCTGAGAAAAAGAACTGTAACTCTTGACCTTCTGAGACTGGCTAATCTCACTTAGTATAATATTCTACAGTTTCATTCATTTTCCTGTGAATGACATAATTTTGTTGTTTATGGCTGAGTAGAATACCACTGTGTGTATATACTACATTTTCTTTATCCATTCATCTGTTGATGGACACCTGGGTTGGTTCCATAATTTGGCTATTGCGAATTGTGCTGCTATAAACATGGATATATATGTATCACTATAATATTCTGACTTTAATTCTTTTGGAAAGATACTGAGGAGTGGTATAGCTGGGTCATATGATGGGTTCCATTCTTGTTTTTTTCTTCTTTTTTTTCCATTCCCAGTTTTCTGAGGAACCTCTATACTGATCTCCATAGTGGTTGTGCTAATTTACATTTCTACCAATGGTGTATAAGAGTTCCTGTTTCCCCATATCCTCACCAGCAAAATGAATCCCTATTTCTCCCCTTCCTAGTACCCTGGTTGAGGATATGTCAGACACATAAGACCCTAATATAGAGTAAATCTCAGAGGTCACAGATGTCACCTCCCTGACCTAACACTACACTGTAGTTAAGCTGTCCCAGTCAGATGTTCACTGCTGAAGAACAAGAGTTGGAACTGCAGAGGGAAGGTGTATAGCCAAGGTGAACTGGGCAAGGGGAGATTTTCAGATAGATAAGGGAAACTGCAGGATGTCAACCTCAGAAAGGTCTGAGAGCTGGGGCTCTGCCTGGGGTGACTGGGAGTTCCCTGCACTTTGGCAGTGGTGGGAAGCAGTAGAGACACCCTATAGGCTCCTCTGAAAACCTGACTTGAGGTGGAAGGGTCTAGGGTTTGGATCAGCCAGTATGTTTTTCCTACTTGTCTTGATCTGTCTTCTCTCGCTGCTCTGAGTGGGAGATGCAATGGGAGGTGTCTCTGGACAAAGGACCTGAACTGCCCTGATGCTGTGGCCACTAACAGCAGATGCTCAGGGCCCAGGCTCCTGCTCTGCAGAATGGACATTACTCCTGTCCCAGCTTGGCCCAGGCCTCTTTTGTTCATGCTTGCACTTGGTCGAGCACTGCCCTTAACTCTTCTAGTTAAAAGGTTAAAAATAAGATGTCCCTACTCCAGGATGTGAAGAAAACCATACCAACTACATGGGCCAGCACTGCAGAGCCCGGGCACTTTGTCCACAGGTCAGCTCTGGCGGCTTTTCTTGGAGGCTTTACCAAATCCCTGTCTTTTTCCAGCTTTGATTCAGCCTCAGAGATGCAGAAATCCCCCACCTCTAGAACGTATACCACACGATCTAGTGGGATTATGGGGAGTCTATCGTGATCCCCCATGAGGAACTGCCTCAACTTTCCCTGGGCACTCACTCCAGTTCCACTGGCGCTCAGCGGGTACCAGGCAACATGACAAAAGTAGAGAACCAAGAGCCAGAATCCATGATCCAGATTTTGTTGTCACAGGCCAACAGATATATGACCACAGACCCCTGAGAAGTGACCTTCTGAAAAGTGAATGAGATGATTCCTAGTGATCCCACTTTAGGGCGTTATCCCTTAAATACATGGCGCCAATCGACATCAGAATGTTTTGAAGAGGTAGGCAGTACTGTGCAAACCTTAAATTTGTTGTTATTAACTTGCCCTCTCAGGTGTAACTTGATGCCCATCTCCCCTCACTGAGTTGTCAGTGGAGCTGGGGACGAGCTCGCTGCCACCCTCCCCCTGGCTTCCCCTTCCAGACATGCCCGCGTGCGCTGTGTTCATGATGTTGGAAATGGAGAGATGTTTTCCCCCTAGGTGCCAAATGGCATAGAAAGTGGAGGTTTGGGGGAAAATGTGAAGGTGCCATCAGTTTGGGGTTTGGCTCTGTGGGGAGCAGAACTCCTGTGGGGCTCAGACTCAGACTAAAGACAGAGGGTAGACAGCCTGCAGGCAGTTATTTGGGGGAAAAATGAACCTTTCTCCAAAAACCTCTGTCTTCATTTTTGTTCTCCTCCTGGTGGCTCAGTCTTCTCCTTCTTTCTCTCTTGCATCCACGGGCATGGGTTTGTATACTTCCAAGAGTGAAAACTCTATTTTTCAGGCAGGGCTCAATCCCCAGCTAGCAGCTCTACCTTCTCCACTCTGGGCTCTGTGGGGCTGGAGGTTGGAAAGCAGCCAGTCCTTTCAGTCCCACTTGACTGTGGTGCATGACCTTCCTTGGGTGTCAAGGACCTGACCTGTTCTAAATATGAAAAGGGGTGGTAAGAGGCAGAGGGAATATTTGAGTTTCAAACCTGTTAAAGCCATTCTTCATTGCTGTCCTCAGTATGTAGGGCTGGACCATTATTTCTAAAGTGATGGAGCCTGGCATATCTTCTAGGATACAGACCTGAGCTAAGATGTTGTATTCCTTTGGGTAGCATGGCTGGTATCAGCAGCTGAGTCCCACACTGGGACCTTGGGGAAGTGGGGATTCCGTGGCTATCCCTGCAGTTTCCCTCCTCTGATTTGGCTCTTTCCACCAGCTGTAAGAACTCTCCATGACACTGCAATGGCTTCTCCTTGATCCCATCTCGACCCAACCCATCAAGGGCCCAGGACACCATTGACTGGCGCATTCTACTCAATACCCTCTGCTCTTCAGCCTTCTAAACCTCTCTTTCTCCTGCCTCTCTGTTATGGTTTGATCTGAAATGTCTCTCAAAGGCTCATGTGTTGAAGGCTTGGTTCCCAGCTGATGGTGCTACTGGGAGGTGGTGGAACCCTTAGGAGGTGGGGCCTAGTGGGAGGAAGTTAGGTTATTGGGAGTATGCCCTTGAAGTGGACTATGGGGCCCCAGTCCCTTTCTTTCACTCTCTCTTTACTTCCCAGCCACCATGAGGTAAACAGACCTCCTACACCATGTGCTCTCTGCCATCATGTGCTGCTACAGCACAAGCCCAAAGGCAGCAGGGCCAAGCAACCATGAACTCTGAAAACTCTGAAACTATGATCCCAAATAATCTTTGCCATTATAAGCTCTTTATCTCAGGTGTTTTGTCACAGCAATGGAAAGCTGACCAACACACTCCCACACCTCCCTGACTGTTCTCTCCCAAATGCTCATGTGGATCCTTGTGCCTTGCTGGATGATGTGGGCTCCAGCTTACTATCCCTAGATAATCCCCTCCTCTTCTTCATCTTGGGACATTCAGACCTGCACTTCTGGCTGGTTTTGTCTTCTTCAGGGTTCTGCAGGTAGTTCCCATTCAATGAGACCCAAACTGGGAGCCTTAGCTTTCCTCCTAGTTTGCTCATCTGCTTCTCTCATTGTATGCATACTCCCATGAAGGGCCCTGTCACTTTCCCCTTCACCCTAACCAGGATTAGGAATTAGACTAGAGGCCTCCCTTACTGTCGACCCCCCCAAGTCCCAGATAACCTTACCAAAATTCTGTTAATTCTACTTTTTTCTTCTTTCTTCCTTTTCTTTCCCTTCCTCCCTCTCTTCCTCCTTCCTTCCTTCTCTCCTTCCCTCCCTCCTTTCCTTCCTTCCTTCCTTCCTTCCTTCCTTCCTTCCTTCCTCCCTCCCTCCCTCCCTTCCCTTCCCTTCCCTTCCCTTCCCTTCCCTTCTCTTCCCTTTCCTCTTTTGTGCTGTGGATCAAGCCTAGGACCTTGCACATGCCAGGTAAGCACAATTCTACTTTCTTAACATGAATGGTTTACTTCTATCTCCTTCTCTTTACACCTATTGCCTTCGATCAGACCCTTGCTGTCTCTTGTCAGGGCCATTGCAACTGACTTCCTGGCTTCTGCTCTCACTCTTTCTAGTCCAGCCTCTACTCTGCAGCACAATGTCTGGGCTACAGAAGGGCTCAGGAGATGGTGCTGGATGAATTAAGGAATAAGCGAGCAAGTAAGTTACAGGTGGAGATTGCTTGCTTGTTCAGAGGAGCAATACAGGCTGTTTGTTCTGCAGCTGGCTCGCATCGTGTGTTACCATTAGGGATCACCGCTCTCCATTGTATTTGGCCTTAGTGGGTATTAAATAATTTTAGGATGAGGTTCACGGGATTCAGGAGGCAGGAGTTAGATTCCAGGCTCTGCAGCTCGCCTTCTGCGTGGCTGGTCTTTTCCAAGATGATCTCTGTCCCTGAGAATACTGTGAAAGCCAAGACTGAGGAGTCTGAGGTTCTCCGGTGCTCTGCCTCTACCATGTAGCATCTTCCCTGGGGAGGACCAAGGATGGAGAGTAAACCTGGAGACAGAGTGTGAACCAGGGGAAGTGGCTGAATCCTTAAGAACCTAGTGTGGTAGTTTCTTATGCCAAATATTTTCCAATCCCACCAACATCACACAATCCTCCTAGAAAGCTTTAATGAGGGCTTCAATATCCTCTCTGTGCCTTTTCCCCTCATGACAATGTACATTTGGGTCTTGGGGATTCTGGAAGCCTCTTTGAGGAGCTTTGACACCTAGACTAAATATAGCATGCACCGGTTGAATGGACAACTCCTATTTAAACTTCCCTTATATTTTGGCTAGAGTAAGGAGCTGACCTGGTGACTATCAGTAAATCCTTCAGACTTTTGGAGCCTGCTTAATAAAATCTTATCTGATGATGGGAGACAATGCCACATGATTCACTGTGGGTTTTTTTTTTTTTGTTTCTATCTGTTAATTCTGCTCTTCTAATTGTAGTTTTTAGTGAATCAAAGTGTACCCTGACAATACAATCATTTTTTTCATGGTAAACTCCCTGTCATATTTTCTGTACTTCATTGTACCTGGATTTTTTTAATTTAACTCTGTGCCTCTTCCATGCTACTTTCCTTAGAACTAATGAATGGCGTTATAGCTTGGATCTGGAATGTCTCCCTAACAACCTCACGTGCTGGCAACATTCCGAGGTGAATGACTACATTCCAAGGGCTCTAACCTCATGGGTTAGTCCATTAATGGATTAATAATCTGAATGGAACACTGTGTGGTAATAGGTGGAGTATGGCCTTGGCTGCCGACCACACACCCTCCTTCCCCGTGGACCCCATGGGCCCTCTCTATCTCTGGGTTCCAGCACCTTCGCTCCTCTTGCCTGTTCCATGGAGGGCGATCACGGAGATGTCCTTTACCACGCCCAGGCTTCCCTTAGCATTCACTAAGCTACTTTCGCAAACACAAACGATCATCATCACTCACGGAACACTTATTCCAAGCACCTTTCAAAATTGTCAACACAGATTACCTTATTTTAAATCTTAAACAATTCTCTGAGTAGATACTCACAATATCCTGGATTTAAGAATGAGGCAGATTCGGTGAACTTCCCAAGGCCACGAGGTCACATCATTGTTTTCAAACAGAAGCAGTCCAGGTTTAGAACCCACACACCCCCTGGTTGCCAGCGTGGTCCCTACACCAGTCACGTCAGCATCTTCCCGGGACTTGTTAGAAATGCAAATTCTCCCCTATCCTGGATCTGCTGAATCAGAAACTCTGGAGGTGGGGCTGGCCCGCTATTCTCCAGGTGAATCTGGTGGTCACTGGCTTGAGAACCGGCACCGGACACTGGACCTGAGCATGTGCGAAGATCAGCACCACGGTTTCCTTCGGAGGAGTTCAGGGCAGGTTCCACCCTCCAGCCTGCTCTGGGACTCAGGCGTCCTTAGCCACCAAGTGTTGCCCTCTGCGTGGGCAGTCTCTACTTCCTGCTTCTTGGAGATGGTGTCAGCCAGAAGCCCAGGCTCTACTCATGGCTGGTTTCTCAGAGCTGCGTATCTATGTGCCCTGGCTCTGTGTTTCAATGATGGTCTCCTTTTTATGGGCCTCCACTCTCTAGCTGTGAATACAGTGGGATAAGTAATAGGGAGGTATAGGTCAAACCTACCCACGGATATGTTTCATTTAACCTCATGGGGCCAACATTTAAAATCAAGGTGTCTGATCAGAAGAGAACAGCATGGGGGCATTGTCCACCTCTTAGGGGAGGGGCCCATTCTGCACCTGCTAGTCGCCTGCTCACCAAAGGTGAAAGATATCAGCCACACCTGCTCACTGTGTTCACAGGGGAGGAGACGATTCCGTGAAGGGTTCAGAGGTGTTCCCAGTGTGGGAGAGAGGGAACTGCAGCCCGGGACCTGAGAGGTCCTTGGCTCACATGATAGAAAAGAATTTCAGAACAAGCCCATCAGACACATAGAAATTTGTTTAGGAAAGCAAGAAATACACATCCAAGGGAGAATGTGAGCCATCTCCTGAATGACTCTTCTTTTGTGGGAGACTTTTGTGGGGATGACATCAGTCCTGTAGTCACAAGATGATTCAGGGTGTTTTGGTCATCTCCTGGGTCCTAATGGGGCCTATGATGTCTTATCAATAGGCATTTCTTTTGTTTAAACTATTCACAGGTGGGATGGGTGACATTGCTCAGGGTAATTAGTACAAACTTGTAAATCCCTCAGACATTTGGGACTAACAGGCCCATCTGGGTGGGGTGGAGGTGATAGGCCTGGCTGAGGGTAAGAGTGTTGGGGAATTTTGCCATAGGCTTCCATATTAAGGTCATATTTTCGTTGCTCTTCTTTTATGTCTCCTTTCTTGTATCCTACCTCGACTCTACTAGCTCACATCACCTGCTCAGTCCTCTTGGACCTGCTTGTTTAATTAACCTTTGGGCTCAGGAGTGTCTAATCTAGTCCCTTCTCTTCTTATAGATGGGAATCCAAGGTCAGAGAGGATGACAGATGACTCAAGGTCACGCAGTGAGCTAGTGGCAAGAGCTCCTGACCCAAAGTGGGACTTTTCTCCTCATGTGGTCCTTTGTCTGAGGCTGAGGATCCCGTGCACCTCTGAGCCTTCAAGAACCACACGAGTAGCAGCTCTCCTCTTCAAGAGTGTTTTGTAAGTCTAGCTAAAGGAAGGCTCTCTCAGGGTTGATGGAGATAGGCTCCGGGATGGGGCAATTTGTGCACAGGATCAACTTTTTGTGTCCAGTTAGCAAAATGGAAAGGTACTTAAGAGAGCGTTCAGAACACTACACAATGGGGCCTAAAAGCGTTGAACTTGGTTGGGGAATGTTCTCGGCAGGGGCCGTTATCCTTGGTCACTTACGCCTCTGGATCTTGACCTTGGAGCGGCGCTGCCTGTCATGAGTCTGTGTCCAAATACAGGAGGCAGTTTCCCCTCACTTGAGTTCTGGTTCTTTCAGTTTCTGACTCTATGACCTGGAACCAGTTACTTCTTTTCTCTGGGTCTCGTTTTCCTTATCTATAAAACAGGAGCCATATTTTCTTTCTTCAAAAGATTAGCATGAAAATCAGAGGAAATAATATTGAAAATGCATGTAGCATGGGTCCTGGTCAACAAACGGTGGCTGTTGTGTTTGTGGTGGTGACTGACGAATCGGATTGCTAAGTGCTTACCTCTTCTGGATGAATCAGAAAAGCAGATCTGGTTTGCAAGTTAGAGTCAGGCCCAAAGAGCGCAGAGAGAGACATCTGGGCCCTGGTTATCTGGGAAGATGCCTGGGGAATGGAAGGGAAGTAGGATTTCAAAGAGACATTGTGAGTGCTCAGCAGTCCTGCCCAGGGCCAACTCTGGAGGCATGGATGCCTCAAGCTGGGTCGTTTACTGGCATCAGGGCCTGGAGGGAAAGCCACCTGAACTATCTGAGTCTCAGTTCTGCTGCAGGGCTTTTTGTCCACCCACTCATTGGTCCATTCAGTTAGTTGTTCCTTCAACAAACCTTCACTTGAGAATGTTCTAGGTGCCAGTCCCATGCCATACATGACTGTATACCCTGGGGATTCAATCAAGATAAAGAAATGGTCCTTGCTTTTGAAGAATGTGTGCTTTGTTGGCGGGGGTCAGACGTGGAGAGCAACAGTTATAGGGGTATCATGGAGACTATAGGAGGAGTGCTGAGGGAGTTATTGGGGGGAAAGACAAGACTTGAAACTTGAAGTAAGACTGTACCATTTACTAAGAACTGCAATGCAGGAAGAAGAGAGGCAAGTGCAAAGCCCCTAAGGGCTGCAGTCCTCAATTCCCTCCATTCCTTAACATTTTGTAACACTTCAAAACCACAGGCTTTCATTTATACAGAGACGGAAGGCAAGCCCTCCTTGGAAAATTGCCTGTGGTCAGCTGGTTGAGTGCATTTCATAGCACTCCAGTGGGGAAGGCCTGTGACACACACAGAAGGGGACATCGTGTGATATTTAATAAGAGCTCTTGGGACCCTCTGATTAACAAAAGGCTGCTTATGGAGAGGAGTTGGGTAAAACACAAGAACCTGTGATTAGGGTGCAGTTTACCTTCCTCTAAGAGGCAGGTCACAACTCTGATTGATTTCTCCATGAGGGATAGGTGATCCAAGTAGACCCGCCTGGGGAATGCCATCTGGGCCTCCTCGGAGACTTGGTGCAGTTGTCCAGGTGTGGTTCGGGCAGGTGGGTGAGCAGTGGAGAGGGAGGAGCTGCTGGCTCTAGGTTGACTCAGTCAACACTCTCACTGCTGTAATCTGAAATGACTGACCACACCACTTAGAGGAAGGAACATTTATCTATCTCTTGGAGATTTGGGGTCCAGTCCATGTGAGGCCGGGGGCCGTGGCTCTCAGGGCATGGAGGTGGAAAGCAGAGAGAGAGGGAGAGAGCGAGGCTCTGCTCTCACATCATGGAGGTCAGGAACAAAAGAGAGCAAACAAGCAAGGGGATTCAAAGACACAAGCACAGTCCCTAAGGCCACACCCCAGGAACCCACCTTCTCCAACCACAGCCTAGGTTTCTACCCAGATAAATCCATTGCACTGATAAGATTACAGCCCTCATGATTAACTATAGTAACCCTGAGCTCTTCTGGGGGCATTCTATACCTGACCATAACCTAGGCGGAGGAGCAGCAGGTGCAGAGGGCAGGGAACCCTTAAGGGTGTTCAGGGGATGCAGTGAAGGGTAGTGGGACCCAAGTGGCATGGGAGGAGGGGAGAAGGTTGCAGAGGAACTCAAGGAGTAGGTGGGCATCAAACCATGGCAGGGAGGGAAGGACTTGTCATGTTTGCTAATGAACTTGGACTTTTCTGTGGGGACTCTCATAGCTTCAGCTTGTATTCTGGCTGCATCGACCCAGTGGTGCCAATAGCTGCCCCTGTGCTCTGGAGCTGCCTGGCACGAGGCTGGGAGCGGGAGTCTCCTGGTACTGCCATCACTGTGCCCTCAGCCCTCTTCTTTGCATCATCTCCCCGAATCCCTTGGTTAAAGGATTTACTCATCCATCCATTCATTTGCTCATTCATTCATGCACTCAACACATATTTATTGAACACCCACTCAGTGAAAGGCATGGCTCTATAAACTGATTTTATGGTAGTGAAGATCCTGATACTGCCAGCATTGATAGAGCTTCATTTTACAGGGCAGACAGACAATAAACAAATACATGAAACAGTGTTAGAAAATGAACAGTTCTGAAGAAAAATAAGGCAGGTAAGAGAACAGAATATGATGGAAGTGGGGAGGTTTGAAGGTAGGGTAATGTGGAGAGGCTCACATTTGAATAGACACCTGAGGGGGGAGGAAAACGAACCATTCAAAGATACAGGGAAACAGCTGGTGCAAATCACCTTGGAGCGAGTCTGGGGTGTAAAAGGAACAGAGGGAAGGCCAAGTAGACAGAAGTCAAAGAGCAGGAGGGGGTGGAGAGTTTTAGGGCCCTAAAGGTACATGGGGATGCAGAAGTTTGGATATAGGTGTAGAGCCCCAGAATTCCAAAGGGGTGGCACGTGGGCTCTGGACTTCCATGCTTCTTAAAGCACATTGTTCCCCATTGCTTCTCAATACTACCTTTCCCAGGCTTTGGAACCCACAGATAATTCTAGGGAAAATGATCTTTTGGACTTGTCTTTCTTCTTTCTTTTCCCCATCATTATTAAAAATGCACTTTCCCCTCTTCACAAGTGAAGGGACCTGATGAGTGAGTTGACACCAAGGTGTTTATTTAACAAGTAAATGCTTGGAAGTCTTAATTGAGAAGTTGTGAAAGTGATAGAAAAGGTAGAAAGGGAAACATTGCGTTGATATTTCAAAGGCTTCAAGTCTAAGGACTGGTCTATTTCTCCTTGTGATTTGGTTAGATGTTTTTCTCCAATTTTTTTTTGTTTTGGTAAAATACACATAACATGAAATTTGACACCTTAACCACTTTTAGATGCACATTTTAGTGGTGTTAAATATATTCATATTGCTGTGCAACCATCATCACTATCCATTTCCAGAACTTTCTTCATCTTGCAAAACTGAAGCACTCTATCCCTTAAACAATAAGTCTCCCTTTCCTCCAGTCTCTGGAAACCACAATTCAATTTTCTATCTTTATGGTCTTGACTACTCTAAGTACCCCATAGGCAGAACCATACAGTATTTGACTTTTGTGACTGGTTTATTTCACTTAGCAGAATGCCCTCAAGGTTCATCCATGCTATAGCACATGTCAGGATTTCCTTCCTATGTAAGGCTGAGTAATATTCCACTGTAAGCATACATCATATTTTGTTTATCCATTCATCAGTGGATACTTGGTTTGTTTCCATGTTTCAGTTATTGTGAATAATGCTGACATGAACATGGGTGTACAGATATCTCTTTGAGAACCTGCTTTCCATTATTTTGAATACAAAACCTAGAAAGGGAATTACTGCATCATATGGTAGTTTTATTTAAAAATCTTTGAGGAACCACTATGTTGTTTTCCACAGTGGCTGTATCATTTTATGTTCTCACTGACAGCACACAAATTTTTCAATTTCTCTCCATTCTTGCCAACACTTGTTGTTTTCTAGTGTTTTTATTTTTTTATTTCTTTTTTTTTTTTTTAGAAAACACGTATTAGTCATCTTCTGGGTGTGAAGTGGTATCTTACTGTAGTCGTGTGTGTGTGTGTGTGTGTGTGTGTGTGTGTTGTTGATCAAACCCAGGGCTTTGCACATTCTAGGCAAGTACTATACTACTGAACTGCACCCTCAGCCCTCCCTCTAGTTTTAATTTGCATTTCCCTAATGATTTGTTCCATCAATTTTTGTCTCATGTTTCGTAGCTAGGTAATGAGTGCTTGGAATTATGTCCTTTTGATGAAGTGATTATTGTGAATGATCCTCTTCTTTCTTGATAGTATTATTTGTTCTGGAATACACCTTGATATCAACAGAGTAACTAGCTTTCCTTTCATTAGAATTACCATGGCAAATCTTTTTCATCTGTTTACTTTTAACCTATTTCTTATATTAAAAGTTAGTTTCAAATAGGGTGGCATATAGTTGTTTTTTAATCTAATATGAAACTTCTGTCTTTTAATTGGGGGTTTCAATCATTTCCATTTAATGTAATTATTTTGGCAGTTGGGTTTAAACCTACCATCTTGCCATTTGCTTGTATATCACTATTCTTTGTTACCCTTATTCTTTCTTTTCTGCCTTTTTTGGGGGAAATCTATATGCATTTTTTGTTTTTATAAAGTGCCTTTTTAGGGTTTATGGTGGATACACACTGAAGTTATTATGCTTTACCTTCATGTAATATTATAACATTTCATGGGTATGCGGTTGGTTTTTCTTCTTATCAATATTATAATAGGTATTTTAGGTAGTATTCTCCTGCCTCTTTGCAAGCCTGGTAATTTTTGACTGGATGCCAGATATCGTGAATTTTACTTTGTTGGGTGCTGGATATTTTTAGATACTTTGCATTTTTTTTTTTTTTGCACGGTACCGGGGATTGAACCCAGGGGCGTTCTACCTCGGAGCTATACCCCCGGCCCTATTTTTTATCCTTTGTTTTGAAACCGGGTCTCACGAAGTTGCAGAGGGCCTCACTAATTAGCTGGGGCTGGCCACGAACCCGGATCCTCCGGTCTCAGCCTCCCAAGTACTGGGATTACAAGCGTGCGCCACCATGCCTGGCTGATACTTTGCATTTCTAAGATTTGTTCTGGGATGTAGCTAAATTACTTGGATAGTCTAATCTTTTTCAGGTATTGCTCTTAAGCTTTGTTTCAGTCTAGGGATAATTTTCCACTCTTGAGGAGGGAAAAAAAACAACAAAACACCTCTTCTGAGTATTCATGAACTATGGGGTGTTCCACTTTGACTTTTGGGGACAAGAACCATTCCTGGCCCTTGAGCACTGTGGTTAGTCACCCTATCCTTTCAAGAATGCTTTTCCTGGCCTCAGGTAGTTTATTCACACACATGGCTTGATGGGTCTTAGCTGAAGACTTGAGGGACACTCTACAGAGCACCAAGGGCCCCTCTCTGAAGAATATTCTGCTCCTCAGGACTCTGCTTTGCAAACTCTAGCTGCCTTGCTGTCTGCATCCCACCTCCATCCCTTCCACTAATGGAGACCGCTGGGCTCTGCCTGGTTCCCACTCTCTATGTCGTAGCCTGGACACTCTCTCCAGCCTGTAAGTTGGGACAATCATCGTCTTCACCTTGCTTGCCATCTCTCAGGGATCACGTTTTTTCCTTGTCTAATGTTCAATGTCTTGAGAATTGGTATTTTTTATATTTTTGTCTGTCTTTTTAACTAATGGTTGAAATTGCCTGAGAGTACTTAAAACACCACCACCACTAACAGAATCCCGGAGGAATCTATTGGCTAATTTGAAGCCACCTTTAGAACAGACCCAGATATTACCCAGTGGCTGACATCATTCCCTTTCAGCTGGAATGCAGTAATTTCAGTGAGATTTTGCATCGGAATCTCTGATAAAAGGAGCCAATCACTTCTGCTAAGAATTCGGGTGAACATATATTTATTTGGAGTAAATGGGTTTATTAGAATTATATGGAAAAGGTCTGGCGACCAGGTGAGAATTTAGGTCAAGTCTGTGTGGCTATGATCTTGACCAGTAACTTGTGATCATTTTCTGTCTTGTAACATGACTTTGTAGCTTGTTTTTCCTCCAGCCATTGGCTTAATGACCAGATGATGAGACATGAGAGTTGTAGGGGGTCAGCTCCTGGCTCCTCACCACCTGTGTTGTGCAGACTGAACCAGTCTATCAGCTTTTCCCAGCTGTGGCATCCCTACCTGCAGGGAGGTCTTGTGCTACTCCAGTGTGAAGAGACTGAAAAATGCTTAATAACTACACTTGAGTCTGTACTGAAGCCACTTGTAGTCTACATGGCTGGAATTATGAGTCTTAGTGAACGCAATCTGTATTTGCAAGGTATTTTCTTCTTCTAGAAATCCCAGGAGATAAGGCACTTCTTGGTAAAGTCATTTGGAGTACTGTTGAATGCTCCAAAGGGTGTTAAGTGTTACTGGGATTCTGATGATGATTCGTCTCGGTTTTGTGTTTCCCTCAGCTCTCTCTCTACCCTCCCATTGAAAGTTCTCTGGTTGCAGGACGGCAGGAGCTTCCTTCACTCTCCTTTCATAATATATTTATGAAGGGCAGCGTAGGCCCAGTTGAAGTGTAAGGATACTGTAATCAAATCAACCCATCTTTATGGAGAACTCAACTATGTGCCAAGTATGGGGGAGGGATGGGAACAAAGACATGTAAGATCTGGTTATAAGCCTGAAAGAATTTACTTTCTGTTCTAAATTGTGAGATGATTTGTGTGAGACAATTTGCCCACAAACAAAACAGATCATAACTAGTAGCTTGAGACCAGTAGGTACCATGAGGGTTCAGAACAGGATCAGGACAGATCCAGGTGTCGGGAGCTGGAGAAAATGACAGATTTCCAATGATGGCCCCTTCTTGCAGAAATCAACTGCATAGCACTCAGAAGGCACGGAGGAAGGGGGGCAGAGTGAAGGCCTAAAAGCTGGACAATGTGGAGCACGAGCCACGGTAAGACAGCCATCAGGACAGAGCTCTAAGGGCAGCCGAAGCCACTGTGTCCAGTACCAGCGAAGGGCCCAGAGAGCATCCCAAAATAGTATGATGGCATGGAATCAGATGGTGAGAACTGGAAACCTCATGCCCCTGTGTCACACTTTGGCATTTCCTCTGAATATTTGCACACTCAACAGTGTCTTTCAGTCATCACAATAGCCCCCGGCAGGAGACTGGACACACAATTCTTGCTGTCTAACAGAAGAGGGTTCTGTGGATAGGAGAGGTTAAATGCCTTTTGCATGGTGATGTGAATGGGAAGGGGGTAGGGAGGACCAAGAGCAGAACCCACAGGTGCTCTGTTTGTGTGATTAGGAAGGGGGTACAAGAGACATTTCTCTGTGATGTTCCAGTTTGGGAGAATGAGAGTGAGCAGCTCAGCCCAGGTCCTACAGGGACGATGTGACCCAATTCTGGCACTAAACTTGTAGTCTAACTCTGGCCGGCAAAGCGAGGGTGTAAGAGGAAACTGAGGAGAGCATAGGGGGAAGCCAGGCGCTCAGCAACCTCTTTCTAGTCAAAGGAGAGCGAGAGCGAGAGTGAGAGCGAGAGAGCGAGAGAGAAAGCGCGAGAGAGAGTGAGAGAGAGCGAGAGAAAGAGCGAGAGCGAGAGCGAGAGTGAGAGAGCGAGAGAGCGAGAGAGTGAGAGATCGAGAGAGCGAGAGCACGCGAGAGAGCAAGAGAGAGCGAGAGCGAGAGAGCAAGAGCGAGAGAGCGAGAGCACGCGAGAGCACGCGAGAGCGCGCGCGAGAGAGAGAGAGAGAGAGCGAGAGTGCGCGAGAGAGCGAGAGCGAGAGAGAGCGAGAGAGCGAGAGCGCGAGAGTGCACGAGAGAGGGAGAGCGAGAGAGAGCGAGAGCGAGAGAGCAAGAGCGAGAGAGCGAGAGCACGCGAGAGCGCGCGCGCGAGAGAGAGAGAGAGCGAGAGTGCGCGAGAGAGCGAGAGCGAGAGCGCGAGAGAGAGCGAGAGCGCGAGCGAGAGCGAGAGAGAGCGAGAGCGCGAGAGTGCGCGAGAGAGCGAGAGCGAGAGAGAGCGAGAGAGCGAGAGCGCGAGAGAGAGAGAGAGAGAGAGCGAGAGTGCGCGAGAGAGCGAGAGCGAGAGCGCGAGAGAGCGAGAGCGCGAGCGAGAGCGAGAGAGAGCGAGAGCGCGAGAGTGCGCGAGAGAGCGAGAGCGAGAGAGAGCGAGAGAGCGAGAGCGCGAGAGAGAGCGAGAGAGAGAGCGAGAGCGAGAGCGAGAGAGAGCGAGAGAGCGAGAGCGCGAGAGAGAGCGAGAGAGAGAGAGAGAGCGAGAGCGAGAGAGCGAGAGCGAGAGAGCGAGAGCGCGAGAGCGAGCGCGCGAGAGAGCGAGAGCGAGAGAGAGAGCGAGAGCACGCGAGAGAGCGAGCGAGAGAGAGAGCGAGAGCGAGACCGCGAGCGCAAGAGAGAGCGAGAGAGAGTGAGAGAGAGCGAGAGAGTGAGAGAGAGCGAGAGAGTGAGAGAGAGCGAGAGAGCGAGAGTGAGAGAGAGCGAGAGAGTGAGAGAGAGTGAGAGAGCGAGAGAGAGCGAGAGCGAGAGCAAGAGTGAGAGAGCGAGAGACCGAGAGTGAGAGAGAGCAAGAGAGTGAGCGAGAGAGCGAGAGCGCGAGAGAGAGCGAGAGCGCGAGAGAGAGCGAGAGAGAGAGCGAGAGAGAGAGAGAGCGAGAGCACGCGAGAGAGCGAGCGAGCGAGAGCGCGCGAGAGAGAGAGCGAGAGCGAGAGCAAGAGAGAGAGAGCGAGAGCGTGAGCGAGCGAGCGAGCGAGAGCGTGAGCGAGTGAGAGCGAGACAGCGAGCGCAAGAGAGAGCGAGAGAGAGAGAGCGAGAGAGTGAGAGAGAGCGAGAGAGAGAGCGAGAGTGAGAGAGAGC
>PVJS01000400.1:110059-133769 GCA_004027185.1 Glis glis
GAGAGAGAGAGCGAGAGAGAGCGAGAGAGAGAGCGAGAGTGAGAGAGAGCAAGAGAGTGAGCGAGAGAGGGAGAGAGAGCGAGAGCGAGAGAGAGAGCGAGAGAGAGAGCAAGAGCGCGAGAGAGTGAGAGTGAGAGCGAGAGAGAGTGAGAGAGAGTGAGAGCGAGAGAGAGTGAGAGAGCAAGAGAGAGGGAGAGAGTGAGAGAGAGAGAGAGATGCCACCTTAGGGAGAGAAGAAGGAGGAAGGAGAGGGGCACACACAGGGGTCTGCTTTTTAAGCCTGTTCAAGTGCCAGGAGCCAAACATCCAATTAACCTGGCATTTCCTACAGCCCGAATATCTGAGCATATGAGAAGAGAATTTAATATGTGGAGGCTTGGGAAAAAAGTGACTAATAGTGGAAAACAGTCCCAGTTTATTTAAAAACAAATAGGTCAGACCCAACAAATCCAAGAAAGGCTTTCCCAGTGGTTACGGATCCAGGAGACAGGAGTGTCGTGTAGGAGCCATTTTGGTCTGAGGCAAAGAGACAGCCAGTGGCTGACAGGGAGTACGGGGGCGAGGCCCTTTGCTGCTCGCCTGCTCTTTGAGTTGAGACACACTGGGACCCTGGTAGTGATAGAGTCAGGGCTGGCCAAAGTCACATCCCTGAGGGGGCAGAGCCCACACTGATCCCCGGTCTTCTGCTGTTAGCAGTAAAGTGCTTTCTGGAACCTTCAGCCACCTCTCCCTCAGGGGTCCTTGGCCATCTCTGATACTGTGTGGGAATTGCAGTGGCACCCAGCCAGTGCCAGGCTGGCATCTGAGGGCCGTGCTGGAGCTCAGGGGTCAGAGGGCAATGGAGAAGGCAGGTGGCTGTCCTGGGCACTTGTCAGGACCAGCGTTCCTGGGCGTCACCCCGGGAACTTGTTCAGTGTGCAGATTGTGGGGTCCCGCCCACAGGTTCTGATCTCATGCATCTGGGATGGGTCTGAGAGCTGCCTCACGATGGTCGAACACAGATTGGAATACAGAAACTGTTCTAAGTCAGAGCCCAGATTGTCTCCCTCGGAACATTAGTTTCCAGCATGTTGATGGATCTCTCAGGAAAAATGAGTGTCACAATCATAAATTTGGTGGCAGCAGACAACCTCCTTCCTTCTTGAAGATTTACAGGTCATTTTAGCAAATTAAAGGCTTAAAAGTATCACAAAGAAGAAATTTCTTTAGTTTACCTGCCTGAGTGTACTTAGCCATGGAATGCTTATTCTAGGAGTGTCTAACTGGTGGAACACCACATGGGAAATGCCAGTGTAGACTAGTGGTTCCCAAGCTGGATGACTGGTGCATCAGAATCCCCTGGGGGGCTAGCTGAGCATAGATTGCTGGGCCCTACCCCAGAGTTTTTGATTTTCTGGTTTCCATTAAAGCTCAAGCATTTGCATTTCTTACAAGCCCTGGGTGATGTTGACGTTGATGGTCTGGGACCATACTTTGAGAACCACTGCCCTAGGGCTATTTGTGAGCCCTGGCTCAGCCCAGGGTCCTGTCTGCCTCCTCGGCAGCACCTCCAAGCGGTGCACGGAGGAGGAGGACAGGTGGGGACTGAGGGTGGTGGGCAGTAGCACCTGAGAGAAGGGACTTCCAGGAAGCGCAGCCTTAGAGGCTTGGGCTCTGCCCAAGGAGGTGAGGATGGGCTCTGCCGAGACACCAGAGACACCGTAAACAGGGAGGTTAAGTGGGCCTTGGCAGCTGACACTCTGCAACAGGCGGCAGTGGCCGCCTTGCCCCCGACATTTGGGGCTGGGGAAGGGGCATCTAGGGAGTGTGCCTAAGAAGCCCACTCTAGTGGGGACATGAGGACAACTGCTGTTAAATGACCCAGAGCAAGTTGGGGAGCTCCAGAGACCAAGTGCAGGAAGACAATAATGACTTGTAGGACCAGTCACATCTGGACCCTCCCCCTGAGCCCACCCTAGACTTCTGGGGTCCTGGACACTGCAGGAAGAGAGAGACAGAGAGGTAGGGCTACTGCTGAAGTACACTGTTTCCCGCTGGGGTGGGGTCGGGTGGGCTTCAAGATCGCTTTGTGGGGACCCATCCTGCAGCCCAGCTGGCAGGAAGCATGGGTGTAGAGCAGGCAGGAAGATGGGTCTCGGGCCATCTCTGGCCAAAGGCAGACATGAAAGCTGCATATTTGCAGTGTGATCTTCGGCGGCGGGGAAGTCCAAGTGCCCAGCAGAGCCCCGCCTGCCTCCCACCATCAGGGTGTTCTCCCACTGGATGAAACCCTGGTCTCTATCCAGAGGCAGACAGATGGTGCTAGAAGAGCTAACTCTTTATGCCATCACAAAACACATGGGCCACAGTTTACCTCAGTCTTTTGAGTAAACACCGAATGTGTAAGGGTGAGTGTGTAAGGATGATGCTGTGTGTATAAGGGTGGTACTGGAGGAGGGGCCAGGTGTGAGGATGGGTGAGGAGGGAGAAAACAAAGGCAGCTGTGAAAGAAGACAGGGGCGGGGCCCAGGGCGGAAGCCCCACCCCCTTCTCTGCAGGGTCCCACCCCCCTGCGGTCCTCTCTTCCCTCCCTGGGACCTCCAGGCCAGGAAGACCACTGTTGCGGATGAACGACTCAGGTTGGAAAAAGCTCTCCTGACATTTGGAGAACAGAACAGGATTTGGCTTCTCTATCGGAGTCTCTTGTTCTCAGAAAAAATGTTTTAAAGCTTGGGCTGGTGCCAGTAGGAGCCATTTATAGCCCAAAGGGCTTGGGTTAGCTTCAGCTGTCTGGTGCAGAAAGCGCTGGCTTCTCTCTGCTCTTTGTGGCTCACCTTCCCCTTCATCTGCCCACTCTCTCCACTCTCCTTCCTTAACTGCTTTCCCACTTCCTTGGAGGTTCCAGTTGTAGATCTACCTCTGGCTTTCACATGTGACCCTAATCAAGTTCCTTTCCTTATGTGTGCCTCAGTTTCTCCATCTGCAACCGCAACCTGGAGCCTATTGTCTGCTCCCTTCTATACTTAGCCACCTCAGACAAGTGCCTACACATGCTTAACTCCATTGAAGCACTTTCCTCTGGTTCCTCATGGCCTGTTGACCCTGTTTCTGCCCCCAGTGCTGGCTTCTGTCTGGGCCAGCTCTGCCACCCATTTCTGAGCACAGGTCCTGGCTCCTGGCAGCAACTCAGTGAAGCGGGGTGGGACCGAGCTGAGCTCGCCATAGCATCCATGGTAAACGCATGGTCTCTGGCGTCAAATAGATACTGGTTTACATCCTGGATCTGTTACTTGCTAGCTCTGGGCTCTGGCAAACGACTAAAGTGTTTTGGAACTTTAGTTTTCTCGTCTGTAAATTTCAGCACCTCGTCGAGTTACTACGAAGGTTTCATAAAACAGCGTTTGTAAAGAACTTGGCACAGCGGGCCCTGAGTCAACGTTAGGCATCGTCATCATCGTCACCGTCTATCATTTGCCCTCCTTTGCAGGTGGAGGGAGGTTAGATGGAAACGCTATCCCTGAGACCCCACCCAAGCCTGGGGAAAGCCTCCCATCCTTCAAGGACCAGCCCAAGTCCCCCCTCCTCCGGAAGCTGTCCCTGTCTTGGTCTCCAGCTTTTGGGTTTCTATGCCCTTTATTTTATTTCAGTGTATCATGGGACTGGGCTTGTTCACCCCAACAGAGTGGGTAGACCAGGAAAAACACTGCTGAAGATGCCCCAGGAAAGGCCCACCTGGAGGCAGGGCACACGGTAGAACCATCCTGGGCAGGAGTAACTTGACACAAAGCCTGACAGTGGGAGGTGATTCTCAGCAGGTCAGGATGCAGACAGCAAATAGCAGCACCCTGAGCCCACCCTGGGGAGGAGGGGGAAGAGCAAGGCAGGGCCCTTTCCATGCTCTGAGGCTCCAGGTACTCGGGCAGGACCAGGGTAGGGGTGACTGTGCAGAAACAATTACCAACACTGGACCTCAGGCAGAGCAGGCAGCACCAGGGCTCCAGGGTGGAGAGACGTCCAGGGGGAAGGGCCCCGGGCACCGAGAGCACACTGGAGCTGCGACAGCTGCAGCTGTGGGGAGATGGAGGCGTTGACCTTGGGAACTTTACAGGCTGCGTGTCCCAGTGTGGTTCCCAGTCCTTTTGCTGACTTCTTGACCAATATATTATACAAGATAGTTTGACATTTGAAGACTTCCTTCGCCCAGAGCCTCTGGTGGCCAGTGTGAGATAGGGAGGAGTTGGGCCTTTGACTTTATAGATGAGACCACTGACCCGAAGACCGGTCACCTGTGTCCCACAGGTATTTCCACAACCTTGGGTGGGCAGACAGGTGAGCCAAAGGTGAAGTTTTCAGGGATCCTCAAGGCTTCTGTCTGCATCTGAACCGTCTTTTATAGTGAATGTATTCCTACATGGGTTTCCATTTGCCTATATGAGAACCTGTAGGGTTCCTACTTATCTCTTGTTTCTCCCACAGGACCTGCACAGTGCCTTTCTGTGGCAGGAGTTCAGTAGGTATTTGTGGAATTAAAAGCAACACCCCATGTAGCTGAGTGCCCAGGGATTTTGGCTATTGCCGCTTCTCATCCTGGAGAAGACTCCTGGGCGAGAGGGCACACCTATTAGCCCTTGGACAGAGGACAAGTTTCCTCTGCAGGAGGCTGATCTAGGCCTGCAGCTTTTGGGACTAGGGACTGGCCTAAGTCAGTCACCTCTTTGTCCCTAAGACCTGTAGCTATTGAAGTCAACCTCCCTCCCCCCGATCCATTCATCCCTTGCCTCACGAGTACAATGAGGGCACGTGGCAAACACTTTGTAAGTTGACTGGTTGGGAAAGAGACTCAGGGAGCCCTGTGGAAAAGGAGCCCTCCGGTCAGAGTGGATCAGAGTGGAATGACAGCTAAGAGGTGCTGGAGGCCCTGGGACCTTGACCGTATATGATGCCTGGGCGTCTTTCTTTTGATATATTTGAATGGAGCCAACATTGGGCTCAACTTCGAGGAGAGAAACTTCAGCTTCACCGTCTTCCTGGTAGATGAGGCTCGGAGGGCCCTGGCCAGGCTGAATGGAAGTTGACTTTGTTCTGGGGCCTTTCTTGGACACTGGAGTGCAGGCCTTGGCTTACATGCCCTCGGGGGAGGGCTAGTCACAGTGCTACAGGAGTGAGGACCCGTCCTCCCCACTTCATTGTTTGTCTCCCTGTCCCCAGTCCTCTCTCCCTGGGCGCCCTGGTGCCTCCAAGGTCCTCAGTGGAGGTGGCTCTGGCTTCTCCCCCAGCCCATCCTTGCTCCCCTCTGCCCTCTTTCCTTGGGCCTCTCCTACAGGAAGCACCCCAAATTCATAGACGGTTTCCAAATCAGAGTCCCAGCCTCAATTTCTCTCCAGAGGTCTGGGATTACAGTTTTCAATATAATTTTTTTTTTTTTTGCTATTTACAAAAGTGGTACATGTTAGTGGCATATGTTTTATTTTATTTTTTATTTTTTTTTTTGTACTGAAGACTCGACCCAGAGGGATTCTACCTCCGAGCTACACCCCTAGCCCTATTTTATTTTTTATTTTTGAAACAGGGTCTCACTAAGTTGCTGAGGGACCTCACTAAGTTGTTAAGGCTGGCCTCGAGACTGCTATCCTCCTGTCTCAGCCTCCCAAGTACTAGGATTACAGGTGTGCACCACCATGCCCACCTAATGGCATATATTTTAGAAAATATTAAGCAAGCACAAGAAAATAAAGAATGAACTATTCACAACCTAACACCTGCAGTAACCACTGCCAACTCTAGCGTCTTCCCCAAGTCTCCCCTCTTCATACACAGGCAGGATAGTCTTTACTTTGTATAACACAATTACACTGTCTAGTCTTGTTGTACTCATTTTTTCCACCAACAATTTATTGCACTATATGTTTGTGTTATCGAACACTTCACATAACGTTTATATTTTGATATTTTTATTGGTGCATTGTAATTGTACAACATAGTTAAGATTCAAAGTGACACACTTATACATGCACACATCACTTGGTGTGTTTTCATGGCTACATGGCATTCTACTGTGGGATATACCATAGTTGATTTAATTGGTTTGTTTTATAGAGTGTCTACATCGACTCCTATTTTTTGCCATTATGGATAACATGAGATTCATGTAGCTATATATTTATGATTACTATGATTCTCTCTTTATGATAAAATTTAAAATGTAATTATGGGTTAAAGGATTTGTGCTTTTTTACACTTTTAATGCATTTTACCAAACTGCCTTCCAAAAAGTCTTGACCTATTTACATTCCCACAAGAAGTATATGAAAGCACCTATTTTTCTGCCAACCTTACAAATACAGAGATTATAGTTGGGGGAGGGGGAAGATATGCTCTTTTGTTCTATTTTGAATTTATCTGACTGATTTTTTCTTCGGTCCCATGTTAATTTGACATTTGTATTTATTCTCATGTGAATAGAGCGTAAGACCCTCTGTCACATTAAATTCGTCTCTTTCTTAGTGGTTTGTAAGCGCTCTCTCCATATGAAGGCTGTTAACCTTTGTGTGCCATGTGTTAGGATGTACTTTTAGGTTTGTCATTTGCCTTTCTATTTTGTTTGTGATATTTATTGACTGAAGCAACATTAGTATCTGCTTGCTACACATCTTTTCCTGACATTGCTAACTCCACATAGCCAAACTGGAATTCATTATTTCCCCCTCTCCAGCCAGCTCTTCCTGCTGACTTGCTTATTTCTGTTAATGTCACCACTATTTTCCTAGTCACTCAGGCTTGAAATGTGGAAGTCATCTCCCATCCCCACTTCTCTCTCTTCCCCCACATTCTGCCAGTTGCCAACTCCTCCTATAGGTTCTATTTCTGCATCTCTCTGGCAGGCAGCCCCTCCAACACCCCAGTAGTTCAGATTCTCATTATTTCTTGGGCGGACTTTGAAAATAGCCTCTGAAATTCATCCCTGGCCTCCCTCATCCCAGTTTCTCTACTCCTTTCTCCTCCTTGCCATGACCACCGTCGTCTTCCTGAAGTAGAGCTCAAACACAGAACTCCCTAGTTACAAATGGCAGCAGCTGCTCATTGTCTTCTGTATTTAATTATAACCTCTTAGCCTGGCCACAATTTCCTTCCGACCAAATCCCCCACTATCTCAGCCAATCCGTGCCCAGACGAGCTCACTTCTTTCCCATGCCTTTACCTTTTCCTCACACCAATCCTTCCGCCTAAAATTCCCTCACACCATCTCCACCTACCAAAAACCATTCAAAAAGCTCTCCACCGCACCCAGTGGCCAGCTATCCCAGGATTTCCTGACTCTTTGAGTTGAAGTGAATTTACCCTCTTTTGCACTATCTGAACAATTCTCTTGAACTTCTTTTGCAGAATACACTTGATTCCAGCTTCCATAGAGCCGTTAAGGGTCTTAGGGTCTAGAAAGCAGGGTCCTTGGAAGACACACTTCCCTTATGTGTCTGCTTTTTCCATAAGACCCACACGGTGCCCCACCATAGCAGGTGTTCAGTAGGTATTGTGGAATTAAAAGCAACACCCCATGTAGCTGAGTGCCCAGGGACCGAAGGCCACCGCTATTGCTGTGCAGTCCCCTGGTAGAGGGCACACCTATTAGCCTGTAGGCAGAGTGCAAGTCCCCTCTGTAAGGCTGAGCTGGCTGGCAGCCTTTGGGGCCAGGGATTGGCCTATAGTTACTTCTTTGTCCCTGAGACCTGTGTCTATCGAAGTCGGTGGCCCCCCAAATCCACTCATCCCTTTGCCTCTTGCAAAGCATGTCACACAGTAGACGTTTCCCAAGGTGGCTGTTGAGAGCATCTGTGGAAAGGGGACCTTGGAATCAGAGTTGAATGACAGCTCAGGGGAGCTGGAGGCCCTACGACCATAGCCAGGCACAGTGCCTGGACTAGCGAGGAGTTTTTCTCTCCTTAATGTATTTAAATGGAGTCAATATTGGGGTCAGCAGCATGCACGGAGCCTTCTTCAGCTTTAGAGGTGACTCTACAGCCGGCACGGGAGTGTGCAATTGACACAGTCTATTTTTAGCCTCCAGGAGACCGTGACCAGCATCCGAACCGAGGGTGGGCACACCTGCTGCATTCTAATGAGGCAGCCCGCTTGCCTCTCTGCCAGCCAGTCCAGGCGCTCGTCGACCTGAAATCTGATGTTGCTAAACTGGGAAATCTGCTTATTTCCCAGAGGTGGTAGCCTAGATATACCAGGAAAATGGGTATACCAGGAAAATGGGACCATCGCACTCCCCCAGCTCGCTCCCCTCCAACCTGGACACAGTGCAGTCTTGGGGCTGTCCCCACGGCATGACAGAGGGGACAGAACTGCTTGGATTTCTTGATCTACTCTGTCCTAGGATCCACCCATTTCCCTTGCTAGTAAGTCTGAGCCAACCCAGCTCATGGATGAGAAAATTGAGACCTAAAACAGGGACATGATTTATGTGATCCGAATAATAGTAAAAATAATTAAGTACTTATTATGTACCAGGCAGTGTTCCAGAAATTCTTTACCTCTATAAACTCATCCAAACACCTTGGCATTCTTTCAGGCAGGTTTTGATATGATTTGAATTTATGAAGTCGCAAACTGAGACACAGTAGTGACACATGACTCCCCAAGGTCACATGGCCAAGTAGCAGAGCTAGGTCTCAGAGCCAGTCCGTGTGGCCCCGGGGCTTGAATTTTCAATCACTATGCTATCTGCTCTCAATTCTATTTTTAGTTTTACTAGAGCCAGGATAGGATCCTGGAGCCCCGATTCCCAGTCCCAAAGGGCCAGCTATGGGTAATCCTGCTTCTCTATTTTTTAACTTCCGTCCTGCTTTCTTTTTTCCTTCCTTCCTTCCTTCCTTCCTTCCTTCCTTCCTTCCTTCCTTCCTTCTCTCTCTCTCTCTTTCTTTTTTTTCTTTTGTGGTGCTGGGGATAGAGCCCAGGGCTTCATGCATGCGAGGCAGGCACTCTGCTGCTGAGCTGCACCCCAGCCCTTCTGCCCCGCTTCCAGGTTCATCTGCTCCTTGCGCATCTCGATGCCGTATACTCCAGGGAATGGAGACCTTCTTCTGGTGTAACTATGCTTCTGCAGTGAAGTTCAAGCCTCCCTCTGGTCTCTGGAAGCTCTCTGAGCTGCATCTCCTTGTCCCTCCTCCCTGCAGCCTGTGGGGAGGACACAGTGATACAGTGATGGGGGAAGCTGGGCTGGATGTCAGGACTGGAGAACCCAGAAAGAGCAGTAATTGGCAGGGCTCAGACAAGGCAGGGGGTCAGCCATTGTGGGCATTCCCAGTGCTGAAGTTCAGGGGAAACCGTGAGTCAGAAACTAGGGGGCGCGAGACAACAGATGTGAGATTCTAGAAACTAAGAGATCTGCATTTTGGGGGCCAAGTCCTGTTTTAGCTCAGAGTTACTTGTTGGGTGTAGACAAGCATATAGGCCTGATCTTCCTAAGGCCTCAGGTGGGACTTTTCGTTTTTTTAGTTTAATGAACACTTACTATATGCCTAGATATTTTCTAAGAATGTTAAAGATATGAACTTAGCTGGGCCTGTGGGCCTACACTGATAATTCCAACTAACCTGGAGGCTGAAGTGGGAGAATCCTGAGTTCGAGCCCAGCCTTGGCAACTTAGCAAGGCCCTGTCTCAAAATAAAATTTTAAAAAGGGCTGGGGGTATGTAGCTCAGTGGTAGAGCACTTGCCTAGCATGCACTAGGTGCTGGGTTCAATTCTCAGTATTAAAAAAACAAAAAAACCAAAAACCCAACTTGTTTAATCTTCAGAACAACTTTAGGAGGTATGAATTATTGGTTTTCATTTTGGAGATGGGGAACTGAGGTGTGAAGAGGTTAATAACTTTGCCCAGTGTTGTATAGCTAGTGTTTAAGTCAGTTTTCCAGGGTTATAACAATATACCTAAGGCTGGGTAATATGTAAAGAAAAGAGGTTTATTTAAATCACAGTTCTGAAGGTCCAAGAGTATAGCTCCAGCTTCTGCTCAGCTCTGGCAAGGACCTGATAGAGGTTGGCACACAATGGCGGGGGATGTGCAAGAGGGAGAGATCACCTGGTGACTTGGGAAGCCAGACAGCAGAGGGGCCAGTGTTGCTCTTTTATAAGGACAATCTTTTGAGAATTAACCAGGGTCCCAGGAAGAATGGGATTAATCCCTCCCAAGGCCATGCCCCCAATGATCCAATAACCTCTCACTAGGCTCCGCCTCTTAAAGATTCCATACTTCTCACATTGCCACAGTGGGGACTGAGCTTCCAACACATGGACCTTTGATGGAGATACCACACTGAGCAACGGAGCTGGCATGGGACACTGGGGGCTCTGGAATCGACGCTCTCACCCACCATGTGGTGCTATAGTCTTTCTCTTTGTTGAATGGCTCCTTTTCACCTCTACAGGAAAACATTATTTTCCCCACTTAACAGATACAGAAACCAAGGCCTAGGGCCAGCACTGGGTTCAGTCCAGTTCATGTGGCTCCCCCATGGCCTGACACCTCTCTGCAATTCACAACCATCACTCCGACTGCCAGGAGGCTGGAAGGGGTCACCCACCCTTCCCAGTGGTGGCTGCAGTTGATCGGAGCGGGCTGGGGAGGGGAAAGGAAGAGGAGTGAAAGCTCATCAGCAGGACCTGGCGCCCCTGTTAACACCAGCCCCTTCTCTCCTCCTCAGGTGAGCAGCCCCCCGATCCAGCCCCCTCAGCCTGTCGCCCCGCCCAAGCCTGTGCAATATGTCCATCACGTGTCCACTCAACCCAGCTGCCCTGGACGGGGCAAGATGTCCAAGCTGCTGAACCCAGAGGAGATGACGTCCAGAGATTACTACTTCGACTCCTACGCCCACTTTGGGATCCATGAGGTAAAATATCTTGAGCTGGAGGGGGTGAAGGGCCTGTGAGACCAGCTGGTCCCTGCTGCTCTGTCACCATCGGCAGAGGCAGAATTGTGTCCTCAACTCTGCACCATCATAAAGTGAGTTCTCCCAGTGCCCCTGGTTTGGTTCCTGAGCCTCTGTCCTCCCTGTGGGCCGTTCTGGGAGGGTCGGGGCCAGGCCTGGAGCAGGCGAGCAGGTGCAGGAGTGTGACTGTGTGTTCCCCAGCTGGACAGGGGGTGAGGGATGCTTAGGGCTTGCTTGTTTTGCATTTCAGAGCCCGTGTCTGTTCCCATCCTTGAGCCCAGGACATCCAGGGCGTGACTGGATGGCACTGGTTCTTCCACGGACTTCAAGTGCTTGCAGCCAGAGTCCCAAAGCTGAAAGGGCCTCTGCAGGTTGTGATGCCATCGTTGAGACCAATGAGCATGTCCAGGGGAAGAGGTGTGGGCAGCTTCTTTGGTAATCTGGCCCAGGTCTGACCCCTGATCAGTTCTTTGGAAGTTCTTAGGTCTAAATGCCTGTCTTCCACCATATCCAGGGATACTTATTAGCCATGGAACAGAACAGAACTTCCCAACAGGGGCTTCTTCACTATGGCAAGGGGCATATGGTGCCCCACTCTATACCCCCATATAATCTCTAGCATCTCTCAAGCCTCCCCAAATAAACACAAGCATTTATGGAGGGCTTACTAAGTGACAGACATAGTTCTAAGCGCATCATATGTATCCTTTCATTTAATCTGGGTAAGAACCCTATGACAGAAAATTTCCATGCTCCTCACTGGTAAAGGAACAAAAGTTTGCTTGCAATGCGAATGCATTTTCAGAACAAATCTCTAAGCTCTACCTTCCAATCAGGGGCTGCTGTAAACCCTGCAATATCCAAATGGTGATACCTTTTATGGAAAGTGTTTAATAATAATAGCCAGCATTTTTAATTTGAAAAATTAAAAAAAATGTGCTTACTGCATGCTGGGTATTGTTCCAAGCATTTTATATTATTGGCTCATGTACTCCTAAGTCAGCCCTGTGAGGATGGTATTATTGTTTGTCCCCATTTTACAGATGGTCTGGGACCTTAAAGAGTAGGTCAACTCATTGTCTTTGCTGTTTCTTTGCACAAGGCCAAGAGCTAGTGAACACAGAACTAGAATTTAAACCTAGGATTTAAAATAGAATTTAAACATTTAGCCCCAGAGACTTTATTTCTAACCATCATGCAATCCTCCCTCCCTCCCTCCCTCTCTCCCTTCCTCCTTCTCTTATTCTGTCTCTCTGGAAATCTTATAAGTCAAATGTACTCATTTGTCCCTGCTGGTTCCTTGGCAGCCCCATAGAGGTAGACGGTGAAGGTGGGGCCCTTAGTTACTTCTGGACTCAGGGATTCAGCCTCATTTACTCCAGGGAGACACAAGCTTTGTCTCCCTGAGTTCTTCTCTCTACATAAAACTATTAGGTCTGGGTCTACAGGGCAGGGAATTGGAACTTGAACTTGATTCTGAGAGTCCTAGCCCAGGAGGGGAGCCAATGTCATCTCAGCACAGGTGGGTGATCTCAGCAGGTGACCTTCCTCCATCTGCTCCCTATCGGGGTGGGGGCTGGAGATGCACATAGGGCCCCATCCTAGGACTATGAGAGGCTCTGAGAGACTTCAAAAGCTCCCAGTCCTCAAGTCCCGGTCCCTAATTTAAGAGTATGTCCATGTGACAATTTCTAATGGGCCCGTGGTTCTGGGTACCTATTTCATGGCAGATTTCTAGGAGGGAGCAGTGCCAAGGACCCCAGGTTCCTCCCTTGGGCCTGACTGAAATCCCCACTAGAAACCAGCCATCCTGATGCGGGCCTCCAGCCAGCCGTCCCCGCCTTCAGGCTCACCCCTCCCCACCCCATGAGGCCTCCCCGGATCAGCTTCTCGAATAACTCCCTCTGAATTGCTGGAACACCCCTGGCACTTGGAACATGCTCTCCTGGGCTCGTTTTGATCTCTGTAATTCCTTCAGGACTTAGTGTCCCCAGCCTGGGACCCAGGGCTTGTCTGATTTGCAAAGGAAAGTTGACACGGTGGCTGATCTGCTCACTGCAGTGATGCCTGGTCAACACCATGACCCAACACCAGAAGGAGAAGACACTAAGGGTCACCAACTAAATACCAGACCAGGTTCCCTTGACTTTGTGTATCGATAGAAAAATCAAACTTGTACATGAACACAGGTGAACAGCACAGACTGAGCAGCGGACTTAAAGCATGAGCAAGTCACAGTTAACACTTCTGTCCTAGGAGAGCCCTTTACAACCTTCTCATTGGGAAGTACTTCTACACACCTACCTCCTATCCCTTCTCTGCTGCTCCAGGCCATTCTAGAACCTGGTTGCTAGGGAAATTCACAGGTCCTTTAATACAGGGCAACTAAGTATCCTCTCAGCCCGTGTCTTCCCTCCGTCCTTTTTCAGTCTCCAAGATCATCAGTTGTGAAAGGTGGGGGACACATGGACAGACTCTTAACACTGTTTTGTGCAGAGCAAAGCCCTGCTCATTTCTCATTATCAAGCCTTAGGGATCTCTGCTTGGGGCCAGACAGTGTGTGGCCACGCTCTACCTCCTCTGAGCAAGATCTGTGTCTCACTGTGTGGAGCTGGGCTGGCCGCTTGGCGGTCCTCTTCCCACCAGTAACAGGATGTTTTCTGGGCATGGTGGCACAGGCCTATAATCCCAGTACTTGGGAGTCTGAGACAGGAGGATGGTAGGTTTGAGGCCAGCTTCAGCAACTTAGTGAGACCCTCAGGAACTTAGCAAAACCCTGTTTCAAAATAAAAAATAAAAAGGACTGGAGGTGTAGCATGTAGAATGCCCCTGGGTTCAATCCCCAGTACCAAAAAGAAGAACCAGGATATTCACGTGGCACGCTGCGCCGCCGGCCTGCTGGTCAATAGTGGTCAGCAAGTGCTGTGGAGATGGATTTGATTAGTGTAAATACAAACAAGAAATGCCAAATGAGGGTGGGGAGTGTTCTGGAGAGTACAGCAGGAGGCTGTTCTGGATGTTTCCCATCCCAGGGCTCCATCCAGACATGACTTTGTACCCAGACTCCTTAGGGCAGGGGCCAGGGAGAAGACCTGAGCAGGGGCTGCGGTGACAAATGTGCGCTTCCTAACCCTTCCACCCAGAGAGGAGGGGCAGGCCCCAGGACCTCTCAGACCCCAACTCTGACTTCTCAGTGTCTCTGAGAATCAGTGCTGGTCTTGGTACCTTAGACTCGAGAACAGCCCCGGCTAGTGTGGCTGCATCCCTGCACCCTGAGCCCTGGGCACTGATCCCACTCCTCAGCTCCCTTCTTTTGACAATCTTGCTGCAGGGTCCTTTGAAATAGATTCTTCGGGGCCTTGTTTCCCAGCAATTAGTTAATGTGCTGTCATGTGCTTAATAGGCAAGAGGCTGGCAGACAAAGCTATCCGTGGCGCAGGGCTGGGAATTGTTCTCAACAAAGAGGGGCATGTTCTTGTCTGCAATGCCTGGGCATCGTTGGACTACTCCCCCAGGAATGACTGACGCAGGGTGGAGGAAGGGGAGAGAGCTTTTTCTTTTGGCAGGCTGAGCTGCAAAGTCCTGACTTGTGTTCCCCCAGACCTTGTACCCTGTGACCTTGCTCCTGTGGTCTGGGGCCTTAGGGAAAGGAAGGGGCCAGAGAAGTGACAAAAGTCAGTGAATTGAAGCAGGACACATGGGAAACTCCTCATTAGCAAACATAGGCTCTCCAGAGGTTCTCGGTCAACCCAGGAGGGGCAGTTAGGGCTTTGAACCGTGGTTGTGACTGAAGAGTTCTGACACCTTTCTTGTTATTTCCTCTGACTCACACTCATCCTCAACTACCTCCTTGCATGGATGGAGAAAAGGTTTGTAGTTATCAGAAAGATCTAGAACTGACACTTTTGTGGAACTTCCTACATTTACTTAGTCAGCTCTGTGAAGTAGGAGCTATTATGAATCTGTTTTACAGATGAGGACGTTGAGGCACAGAAGGCTAAATGATGGGTTGGGTCAGAGAATTCAACAGCAGTAGAGGTCTGGTCTAAGTGTAGGAATTCTCCTTCTGGCACCTGTGTGCTTAATCCTATGCTTTATAGACTGTCTTCCTATTTACTGAGCATTCCCTGTGCACCATGCCCTGAACCTGGTTTGGGGGATACCATCTTGCATTCTTGTGGTGTTAGGTCCCAGATGTCTCTTGGAGAGAGAGGTGTAGGCCCACCTTCAGAGTATTTAAAGCCAGAAGTGAACTAAATTGAACTAAACTCCCACCTTATTCGACTTGTACTAACTCAAAATATCAACCCTGGCCTCAGAGGGAGTAGTGGCTAGGTTCAGAGTGGTTCTTGCCTCTTTTTCACCTTGCATGCCTCGCAAGACTCTCCCTTGTGATCCACCTTGAAAGAAATGAGAATCCTGGGAAATGCAACTTGGCTTGGCCAGTGTGACATCTGGCAAAGCCATCACACCGTGTGTGTATAGAAAAAACACAACTGAAGTGAGACCATTAGAACTAAGGGGAGAAAAAGACAAATCCCTCAAGTCATAGTTAAATATTCTTAACACTCTTCTCTTGGTAATTGATAACACAGGCATACACAAAAATCAGTAAGGATATAGGAAACTTGAATACTACAAATAGCCTGACCTAGTTGTCATGTATAGAGCACTGTATCCCCAAACTATAGGAAACACATGCTTTTCAAGTGCAGATGGAAACATTCACTAAGATAGATCATAAGCTGTATGTGTTAGGTTTCCATTACTGTGACAAACTACCTGAGATAATCAACTTAAAAAGAGGAAAGGTTTGATTTGGCTCAGTTTTGGATATTTCAGTCTATGGTCAGTTGGCCTATTGCTTTTGGGCCTGTGGCAGAATATCACGATGAGAAGCACATTATGGACCCCAAGTTCTTGCCTCATGGGAAGCAAAAAGAAAAACAGGAAAGGGTAGGGGCCCCTATCCCCTTCAAGGGCATGCTCCATGACCTAACTTTTTCCCACCAGGCCCCACCTTCTAATGGTTCCACTACTTCCCAATAGCACCACGGGCTGGGGACCAAGCCTTAAACATATGGGCCTTTGCAGGACATTCAAGACCCAAACTATAGCACTGGGTCACAAAACTTCAAAAATGAATTAAATTAGAAACCAAAAACAAGTTATCTAGAAATTCTCCAAATTATTCGACTTTAACCAACATTCTTCTTAACAACCTATGGATAAGAAAAGAAACTACAAGGAGAATTAGAAAATAATCCAAACTAAATGATAGTAAAAATACAACATATCAAGATTTGTGAGATACAGTTAAAGCAATGTTTAGGGGGAAATTTATAGCTTTAAATATTTATATTAGAAAAAAGAAAGGTATAACATCATTGTTCAAAACTTCCACCTTATGAAAGTAGAGAAAGCCAGGCATGATGGCACACACCTGTAATCCCAGTACTTGGGAGGTTTAGGCAGGAGGATTATAGGTTCAAGACCAGCCTTAGAAACACAGCAATACTCTCAGAAATCTAGCGAGACCCTGTTTCCAAACAAAAAAATAAAAAGGACTGAGGGGTATAGCTTGGAAGTATAATGCCCCTGGGTTAAATCCTTAGTAACGCACACACACACACACACACACACACACACACACACACGAAAGAGAGAAGAAATAAAACTCAAGTAAGTTGAAGAAAGGGGAAAAGAAAAAAAGATAGGAGCAGAAGTCAATAAAGTAGAAATTGAACAATGGAGAAAACTAACAAAGCCCGAAGCTAATTTTGGAAAAGACTGAATTGATAAAACCTATCTAGACTAATCAAGAAAAAACAGAGAAAACACAAATTACACTATCATAAGTAGAGGCAAGGACATCATTACTGGTTGTACAGATACTCAGCAAACAGTGGGAGAATATTATGTCTACAATGTGCTTATAAATTTGGCATCTTAGATGAAATGGATAAAAGTCATTGGAAAAGACGGTGTCAAAACTGAAACAAAGTAAGAAAACTAAAAGAGCCCTTCATCAATTAAATAAATCAAATTTGTAATTTAAAATCTTACCCCCAAAAGAATTTCAGGCCCATATGGTTCTACTGGTAAATACTATCAGACCTTTAAAGAAGAAAAATACCAATCTCACAAAACTTTTGCAGAAAATGTTTGAGGAGAGAATACTTCCTAAGTTATGAGTCCAGCATAAGTTTTATTAGCAGAGGAGGTTAAGAGGAAATTACAGATCAACATCCCTCATAAATATAGATACAAATGTCTGTGACAGAGTGTTAGTAAATAAAACCTAGTAATATTTAAAAAGGATAATACAGCATGGACAAAGTGTTGGTTCAACATTTAAAATCAATCCATAGAGTTTAACACATTAACAAAATAAAGGAAAAAATCATATACTACCTCAATTAATGTAGAAAAGGCATGTGACAAAATGAAAAGCCAATTCATAATAAAAGCTCTCAACCAGTTAAAAATAGAAGGGAACTTCTTCAGTCTGATAAAAGACACTTATGGAAAAACCCTACAGCTAATATATTTACTAGTGACTGTTATATATTGGAACAAATGAAGGCTATGTATCATCTACAATTCTGTTCAACATTTTGCTGGGAATCTGGTAAAGCAAGAAAAGAGAGCAAAAAAAAAAAGGCATATGTATAGAAAAAATAAGTAAAATAAGCTTTCTTCATAAGTGACAAGAATTTCTACATAGAAAAACAAAGAAATCTACAAAACAAAAATTCTACTAGATTAATATGTGAGATGAGCAAGGTTGCAAGATACAAGGTCAATATTTACATTAACACAACAGAAAAGGATATTTTAAAAATTCTGTATGCCCTACCATAAAATAGTTAAGAATAAATTTAATGGGGAAAATGCAAGGTCTCTCTGCTGAAATCTAGAAAACATTCCAGGCAGAAATTAAAGAGGACCTAAATAAATGGAGAATAATATCATGCTCTTGGCTTATAAAACTCAATTTTGGTAAGATGTCAATTCTCCCACAAATTCAGTTCAATTCCAGTCAATCCCATTACTCTGTATGAATTAATAAACTGATGCTGAAATTTATATGGAAATGCAAAGGGCCTAAAAAATAAAATTGTCTTATAAAATAAGAAGTAAGTTGGAAGACTTTCACTACTTTTTTTAAAATATAAAGCTACAGTAATCAAGTAATCAAATAAGAACTAATTTGGAAGACTTTCACTGCATTATTTCGAAGTTAATATAAAGCTACAGTAATCAAATCAGTGTGGAATCAATCTATCAATGAACAGAGCAGAGTAGAGAGACCACACATGGAAACTCAATTGATTTTTTTTTTTTTGCAGTACTGGGGATTGAACCCAGGGGCATTCTATCTCCGAGCTACACCCCCAGCTCTATTTTTTATTCTTTATTCTGAAACAGGGTCTCACTAAGTTGCAGAGGACCTCACTAAGTAGCTGAGGCTGGTCGCTAACCTATGATCCTCCTGTCTCAGCCTCCCAAGTACTGGGATTATAAGCATGCGCCAACACGCCCGGCTTATTCTTTTTTTTGCGGCCGGCTTATTCTTTTTTTTGCGGTACCGGGGATTGAACCCAGGGGCGTTCTACCTCCGCGCTACGCCCCCGGCCCTATTTTTTATACTTTATTTTGAAACCGGGTCTCATGAAGTTGCGGAGGGCCTCACTAAGGAGAGAGACAGAGAGAGAGAGAGAGAGACAGAGAGAGAGAGACAGAGAGAGAGAGAGACAGACAGACAGACAGACAGACAGGGAGAGAGAGAACGAGAGAGCTGAGGCTGGCCGCGAACCCGGATCCTCCGGTCTCCGCCTCCCATAGTACTGGGATTACAAGCGTGCGCCACCACGCCCGGCTCCGGCTTATTCTTTATTTTGAAACAGGGTCTCACTAAGTTGAGGAGGGCCTCACAAAGTAGCTGAGGCTGGTCATAAACCTATGATCCTCCCATCTCAGCCTCCCAAGTACTGGGATTACAAGCACGTGCCACCACGCCCGGCCAGTTGATTTTGACAAAGGTGGCGGGATAATTCAATGGGGGAAATGATTGTCTATTCAGTAAGTGGTGCTTGAACAATTTGTTTGTATGACAAACGATGAGCTCACACACCTAACTTACATTATAGACAAAATTAATTTGACACAAATCAAAAGCCTAAAAGCAAGAGCCACAACTATTAAAACTTCTGGAAGAAAATATAGAGTGTTTTTGTGACCATGTGGTAGATTCAATAGGACTCAAAAAGCACAAATCAAAACAGGAAGAAATACTGAATAATTGGCCTTTATCAAAATTAAAAGCTGCATTCAAAAGATAGAAAAGGGAAAGGCAAACTATGGATTGGGAGAAAATAACCAAAAAGGACTGGTTTCTAAATATGTCAACTCCTATGCTTCAGTAAAAAGACAAACAGCTCATAAGCAGAATGACAAAGATTTGAACAGACATGTAAAATAAAAAAATATATAATATATGAATAGCCCAAAAGCCCATGATTTCCATTATAGTCACAAAGGAAATACAATGAAAACTAACACAGAGACACCAGTTCATGTCCACTAAAATGGCTAAGATCAAAAAGAGCGATAATACTAAGTCACTGGATGTGAAACACCCAGAACTCTCAGACGGTGATGGCAGCTAAAATGATACAGCTACTTTGGAAAAATATTTGGCAATTTCAGATGAAGTTAAATGTGCACCTACCTCAAGATCCAGGAAGTCAGCTCTAGGTATTTACCCAAGAGAAATAGAAACATACATCTTTATATAAGAATGTCTATAGAGGCTTTATTTAATGATAGCAAAAAACCTGGAAACAATCCAAATATCCAGGAAGTGAACAGATAAAAAAAATTGGGAATATGCTTATACAGTGGAATACTACTGAACAGCAATAGAATGCACTAATGTGAATGAATCTCAGAAACTTTGTTAAAAGCAATAAGACATATAAAGGTACAAATCATAGGATTCAATTTATATGAAAGTCTAGAACAGGCAGGAGGAAGGTTTGTCGACAGAAACCAAATTATTGTTGTGTGGGCTGCAGGTAGGAATGGACTCCACAGGGGCATGAAGTATTTCCCAGGGTAAAGGAAATGCTGTGTGTCTTGGAGGTGGTTACACAGGTGCACATCTGCGCGAATCCTTACCCTGAACCATGCGCAGTCATGTACCACACGGTGATGTTTCAGTCAGTGGTGGACCACATCAGGACAGTGGTCCCATAGGATTATCTCACCTAATGACGTCATGGTCACTGTAGGTTATGTGATGGTCCCACGATGATGAAATCACCTACTAGTGCGTTTCTCAGAATATATCCCTGGCATTGAGGGATATAAGATGGCACTTAAAACCTATGCTTTCATTGTACCTAAATTATACTTCAATACAGTTAATTTCCAAAAGGAATCAGTCTAATACTGTTGGTGATAAGTTAGTTAAAACTGTTTGCTGATAGTTTGAATGACCAGAGCTCCTGGCCAAACCACCATGCACAGAATAATCACGTTCTCTTTGGGGGTAGACGATTTTCACAGGTTCCTCTGTTGTTAAGAAGCACTTACTTCTTGTCAGAAGAGCATGCTTTCTATTCTTAAAAACAAAAAAGCAAGTGAAAAAATACACACCTACCACCTCCTTTAGTCACCTGTTCAACAACACTCCTTTCACCAAGACAGAAGGTTCTGTTGCAGGTTTAACGTAAACCTCTCATACTGTGTTGAAATGATTGTTGCTTTTGTTCTTTGGTAAATTGGAGCTTTCCCAGGCTTGGATGTGAACTTCTTTCTCTCCTTTTTTTTTTTTTTGGTGTGTGTGTGTGTGTGTGTGTGTGTGTGTGTTACTAGGGATTGAACCCAGGGGTATTCTACCTCTGAGCTACATCCCCAGCCCTTTTTATTATTTTGAAACAGGATCTCACTAAGTTGCTGAGGCTGGCCTCGAACCTGCAATCCTCCTATCTCAGCCTCCCAAGTACTGAGATTACAGGCATGTGCCACCGCCCCCAGCTGTGGCTGTGAGCGTCTGTTCTGATGGTACTGAGCTGTCTCTTTGGGCAGAGTTTTAAAGCTGGGGTGGTTTGGAACGATGCAGGTACTCTACAGCCCACCTGCCCCACAGTGCATCTCTGTGGCACCGCCCAGTGACGTCATTGCGATTCTGGAAGAATTTGCTGGCATGGTCTGGGGCCACAGCCCTGCTGCATCCCCAGGTGCCTTGAACGCCTTGACCTTCTCTCACCTTTCCTTCCACCACAGGAAATGCTGAAGGACGAGGTGCGGACGCTCACTTACCGGAACTCCATGTACCACAACAAGCACGTGTTCAAAGACAAAGTGGTGCTGGACGTTGGGAGCGGCACGGGCATCCTTTCCATGTTCGCTGCCAAAGCAGGAGCCAAGAAGGTGTTTGGGGTGAGCATGGGTGCCCCCCTCACACTGGCTTCTACAGACCCAGCCCTGCCCTCGCCTTCCGGGGCCCTTCCTAGCAGTGCACACCTGGTCCACACCTTTGAGCAGAAGGAGAGAAAACCGAGTGTGAGTCTCAGGAGGCAGGTCAGGCTCCCTGTCACCCAGGCGTTGCCCTGGTGACATTTGTGAAAGATTTTGGGTTTTCCTGAGACCATTCCAATGTTATCCTGACTTCCAGTGCTTGGTTCCATGCTCAGCCTGAGAGTGGTCCAGCGTGGTTACAGATGTGAGCTCTGGTTTGAGTCTCTGCTCTTCCATCTGTTAGGTGTGTGACCTTGGACGATGTGTTCCTCAGTTTCCCCATCTACAAAATGGGCATAATAATAGCACCTTACCCAGAGAGTGACTGTGAGGGTGGAACACATGGACAGTGCTCAGAACAGAGCCTGGCGCTTGGCGAATGCTCATAGTCATGGTTGAGATGGGGCCCATGGAGAGGACGGGACACTCTCCTTCCTCTTTTCTTGGAAGGGCAAGTTGGTCACTGTAAGTTCTTATGCTTTGGCTGCTGCAGCTCTCCAGGCCAGAGGTGGAGGCAGTCTTCCTCTCTCTCTCTCTCTCTCTCTCTCTCTGGAAGCCTCCCTCGGTCGCACAGCCTGGAGAAAGAAGGGCTGGGAGCGTCTGGCATTGGAGAAAAACTGTAAAAGGAGTTCTAAGCTGCTGGCTGATATTTGAAACAATGCCAGGGTCCAGGGCTGGACAATGGGAGTTAAGGGTGGTCAAAATGGAAGGCAGACTGCATCAGACTCCCAGCATGGAGGGGAGCCACCAGGGGCAGAGCCCCTTGGGCCAGCTGAGCAGCATTCAGTGGCCCCCCTTCTCCCCACATTCAACAGGGCCGCCCTGTATGTAGCCTGCCCTGGGGAACCCTAGGCTCCTGGATCCACTGGGGCCCTCCAGTCCCCTGGCCACCTCTGTTCCCTGAGGCTCGGTCCCAGGGCTCCCAGCAGGGACAGTGCTCTGCCATTATAATCGAGCTTGGAAAGTACTTGGACCATGGCCATAGAGTGTTCTGGAAGCCTTGGCTATCCTCAGGGTGCCTTGGCCAGGAACGGCTGTGAGTACTCAGCTGGGGCATATGCTGAGGGGAGGGGTCCATGATGCCCAAGAGTCTCATCATCTTCATCATTGTCATCTTCATCATTGTTTTCATCATCACCATCAACATCATCATCACCATAGATGCTCTGGCCCCTCCCTGCCAGGCTTCCTTCTAGACTCTTCTCACCAGGGTGCAGGCTGCGGCAGGGCAGGGTTGGCCTTGAGACCCTCTTGTGACCCTGCCCGCTTTCCCTCCCAGTGCCAAGGCCCCAGGCAGCGCCCACCTGGGTGGGGACAGGGTCCAGCGGGAAAGGCAGCGCTACTATCCCTGGCTCCTGAGTCGCTGCTGCTCCCGCCAAGGAGCTGTCAGGAACTCCGCTTGACGCCTTCCAGCTGTGGTGACTTGGCATAGTCTGCCTGCCTCCCGCTCGCTCCAACAGCTCTCTCATAAACAGCTCCGCCACATTTAGCCGGGCTTCTTTCTGGATGGCTCATTTCGCAGTCTCTCCAGTTCCAGACTCCCCCTCCACCCACTGCTCCTCTCCCGTGCAGGAGATAGGACGGCCACAGGCTGGGGGAGAGGGAGGAGAGACCACTGGCTGCAACAGAAAGTGGAGGCAGAAGCAGAGAGAAAGAGACAGATATGACGAGAGAAATGGAGGGGGAGACAGGAGAGACAGCTCAAGAGACCCAGAAAAGCTAGAGAAATAGAAGAGGGATCAAAATATAAAAAGGAGAACGAAAATGAAGAAGAAAGGACAGAAGAGAAGAATGGGGGAAGTGGAGAGTAAAAAGAAGAGGGACACGGTGGCCTTGTGCACCTGGTGCCAGGGGCAGGTGGTGTTGGTGTTTAACATGCACCTGGACTCAGCGCATCCTCATGTGACCACCTGGGACAGGACCATGACATGTCCCTCACAGTTAGGAAGTGGTGGAGGCCAGATGGGAGTTCAGCTGCTTGGCCAAGAGCCCATGCTCTTTGATGCTAATCTAAGGAGCCTCATGCAGATGGGGTGATGGGTGACAGGAGGGGAGAAGAGGACAGGAGCAGAGTTCTGCAGATGGGGGACAGAAGGCCAGGGCCCTGCAGCCAAGGTTAACCTGCTGAGATGCTTCCCTAACATAGTGACCTGACCCCTTTCAAGTCTCACAGCCAGACACTGGGCTGTCCCTCAGTTCTTCCTCTGCAATGACTACTCAAGGGAATGGTCACTTTCTGAGGCCCTGGGGGCAGTCCAAGGTTGGGGGCAGTGT